>JASTWP010000913.1:0-101143 GCA_030770255.1 Temnothorax ravouxi
TGCCGGTCTCATTTCAGCATATCATTGTTGGGAGAGAGGGAGGGAGGGTGGAAGGCTAGAGGGAGAGGAAGGAAGGCGGTGGGAGGGGTGAGGGGGAGAGAAGGGAAAAAGAGGAAGGGAGAGAGGAAAAGAGAGGGAGGGATCGCTCCAAACCGTGGTATTTTCTTCTTACCGATGTAGCTCACAACCTCCTAGAACCGTTTACCGTCCGAGTAATTAGAGGCTGAGAATGGGCAACTTAAAATCTCAAAAATCAATGGTTTTTTTACATGGTAGTAGTGCCGGTCTCATTTCAGCATGTCATTGTTGAGAGGGAAGGAGGGAGGGAGGGTGGAAGGTAAAGGAGGGAGGAAGAGAGGGGAAGGGGAGAGGAAAGAGAGGGAGAAGAGAGAGAAAAAAGGAGGGAAGGAGAGAGAGGGAAGGATCGCTTCAAACTGTGGTATTTTCTTCCTACCGATGTAGCTCACAACCTCCTAGAACCGTTTTCCGTCCGAGCAATTAGAGGCTGAGAATGGGCAACTTGAAATCTCAAAAATCAATAGTTTTTTACATGGTAGTAGTGCCGGTCTTATTTCAGCATGTCATTGTTGGGAGGAAAGGAGGGAGGGAGGAAGGGTGGTAGGTGGTAGGTAGAGGGGGGTAAAAAGGAGGGTGGGTGGTAGAGAGGGAGAAAGGGAGGTAGAGGAGAGAAAGAAAAAGAGAGAGAGAGAGAGGAAGAGAGAGATAAGAAATGGGAGGGTAGAAAGAGAGAGGGAGGCAGACCTGGTCCCTCCCGTCTGGTTTCAGTCATTCTCTCTCTCTTTCTCGCTCTCCCTCTCCCTCTTCTCTCTCCCTCTCCCCCTCTGCCCTTCTCTATCTCTTTTTCTTTCTCTCCCTTTTTCTTTTTTTCTTTCCTTCTTTTCCTCTCTTCCTCCCTTTTCTTTTTTCTGCCCCTCCTCTGTTTCCCTCACCCTCTCTGCCACCCTCTGCCTCTCTCTCCCTTTCTCTCCCTCCCTCTCTTTCTCTTTTTCTTTCTCTCTCTTCGGCCTTCGCTACAGGATCTCTTTAAAGGGGCAACTAAATACAAACGAATGAAAGAGAGGGAGAGAGAGGGGGGAAATAGAGAGAAAAAGAAAAGGTGGGAGGGAGAGAGAGGGAAAGGGAGCCAGAGGGTGGCAGAGAGAGGGCGAGGGAAGCAGAGGGGGTAGAGGAAAAAAAAAGAGGGAGAGAAGGAAAGGGAAAAAAGAGAGAGAGAGAGGGATAAAGGGAGGCAAAGGGGGAGAGGGAGAGAAAAGAGAGGGAGAGCGAGAAAGAGAGAGAATGACGAAAATCAGACGGGAGGGACCAGGTCTGCTTTCCTCTCCCTCCCTCTGCCATCCTTTGCCTCCCCTCTCTCTCTTTCCTCCTTTTCCCTATCTTTCTCTTTCTCTCTCCCTCTCCCTCCTCTCTTTCGTCTTCTATTTCTCTTTCTCTCTCTTTCTCTTCTCTACCTTCCTCCCTCCCTCCCCCCTTTACCTCCCACCTTTCTCTTTTCCCTCTACCTTTCACCCTTTTTTCCTCCCCTTTCTACCTTCCACCCTCCCTCCCTCCCTTTCTCCCAACAATGACATGCTGAAATGAGACCGGCACTACCACCATATAAAAAACTCTATTGATTTTTGATATTTCAAGTTGCCCGTTCTCAGCCTCTAATTGCTCGGACAGCAAACGGTTGTAGGAGGTTGTGAGCTACATCGGTAGGAAGAAAATACCACAGTTTAGAGCGATCCCTCCCTCTCTCTCTCTCTCTCCCCCCTCATCCCTCTTCCCTCTCTCTTTCTCCCTTCCTCCCCTTCTACCTCCCACCCTCTTTTTCTCCCAACAATGACATGCTGAAATGAGACCGGCACTACTACCATGTGAAAAACTCCATTGATTTTTGAGATTTCAAGTTGCCCGTTCTCAGCCTCTAATTGCTCGGACAGCAAACGGTTCTAGGAGGTTGTGAGCTACATCGGTAGGAAGAAAATACCACAGTTTGGAGCGATTCTGACGTGGTCCAAAAAACGGCCTTATTGACACCCCTCCTTTGTATATGAACTTTTGATTGTGTATAAAGTTGGTTCTAATCAACCAAATTTAAAAGAATTATACATAAAATAGGGGTAGAAGAAACTAAAGAAAAGATTTTTTTTCTACCCCTATTCCATATATAATTCTTTAAGATTTGGTTGATTAGTTTTTTAGTTATATAAAAAACAGTGTAGTGTTAATCCCCTTTAAAGAAGGTATGAAATCAATGTTTGAACTTTGCTAAGCTGATCGAGTGTCGAGCGTTTATTTTATAAATGACTATAAGTTACTGATTTCATTTAACAGTAGTACCTCATGGGTGACGAAGAAATCTATTATCGTGACTTTACAAACGTCGGTTAACTTTAAACCTTAGTTTACTCACTATTCATCTCTTTTCTAAGGGGGACAGTTAGAACATCTCAAGCCTCAATAATTGAGACTTTAAAAAAATAATGTTTTAAAATAATAAAAAAGTGTGCAAGTAGAAACTTGCATATTACTTGCATATTACTACATTATTGTTTCCTCATAGTTTTTAAGTGTGCAAGTAGAAGCTTGCATATTACTTCCTCATAGTTTTTATTCTATATTATTTGTTAGTTTAATACTTTACTATTATTATCTGCGTGACTGCTATGATTTCGAAGTATTTGTGAGTTTAGTTTTCTACCAGTATTATCTAGCTCATCAACGGCGCCTTCCGCGCGTTTACTAAATTAACGTAATTCTCCGCTTATTTCTGGCGTCCGCGTTACTGCCATTCTTATTGTTCAAAACTTGACGCCCGTGCTATCAGCTATCTATTTGCTTTTTCTGATTAATGGAAGCCGAAATGGCCGCATTGTTTTCCGAAAGTTATTCTACAATAAATGTCCCTTTTCATTTGTTAGCTGACTGAGTTAATGATTTGCGTGTCATCCCGCTGAACATCGCGCTGCCCTTAAGCAACCCAGCGCGCACTGCTATTAGGGCGAGCTAGCCGATTCCTCGCACACCGACTTATTTCGCCTTGCGTCTCTCTCTTTAGTTTCTCGCGATTTCGCGGACGCGAATTCACGCGTCTGGCGCCCAACAATAAAATTCGGTTAGTGGAGTGTCGGGGGTGCGAGAGAACTACCGGAGAGGCTTATCATCTTTCTTTCCTTCCCCTTTTGATCCGTCAAACGGCCCGGACCGCTCCGGGAGTGAAAAAGACGTGACAATATATATATATTAATAATCTGAAATAAATGTTATTAGGCACGAGTTGATAACCGTTACCATCGTTATTTATAACGATAAAAACAATTATCAGCGGATCTTATGTCTAACAACATTTATTTGAGATTATTAATATTTCATCATTAACATTAATAATTAATTCAATATACTGATGCTAATAAGCATCTTTATGTAAATAATGCTACTGAATCTCATTTAAATCTACAAGAAATTTATTACTGAAAAGTATTTATTAAATATTATAATAATTAAAGAATTATATAATGCTCATTAGCATTGATATATTAAATTGATTATCAATTTAATGATAAATTATTAATTAATTAAACAAAATGAATATTGTAAGATTTGTTAATGGTGATTTCTGCCATTATTTAAACTTACATTGAATAAAATTTATTAGCCGACTTATAATTTAAATTTGCACACATATGCTAATTGCTGACTTTTGCCCTGTGCATAAACATTGTGTGCAAAAAATAATTTAAGTAATAAAATTATAACATATAATGATTATAATGGACTATGGTTTTTCGCTTATTTCGCCGTATTTTACCGAATTAGATTTTATTTCAACGTTTTTTACCGTGCTTGATTTTATTTCGCCGTATTTTACCGTATTTGATTTTATTTCGCCGTATTTTATCGTGTTTGATATTATTTCAACGTTTTCTTACCGCATTTGATTTTGTTGCAACGTATTTTACCGTGTTTGATTTTATTTTACCGTATTTTACCGTGTTTGATTTTATTTTACCGTATTTTACCGCGATTGATTTTATTTTAACGTTTTTTTACCGTATTTGATTTTATTTTGCCATAATTTACCGCGTTTGATATTATTTTAAAGTTTTTTACCGTGTTTGATTTTATTTTAACGTTTTTTACCGTATTTGATTTTATTTCGCCGTATTTTACCGCGTTTGATATTATTTTAAAGTTTTTTACCGTGTTTGATTTTATTTTAACGTTTTTTACCGTATTTGATTTTATTTCGCCGTATTTGATTTTATTTTGCCATAATTTACCGTGCTTGATTTTATTTCACCGTATTTTACCGTGTTTGATTTTATTTCACCGTATTTTACCGCGATTGATTTTATTTTAAAGTTTTTTACCGTGTTTGATTTTATTTTAACGTCTTTACCGTATTTGATTTTATTTCGCCGTATTTTACCGTATTTGATTTTATTTTGCCATAATTTACCGTATTTGGTTTTATTTTAACGTTTTTTACCGTGCTTGATTTTATTTCACCGTATTTTACCGTGTTTGATTTTATTTCATCGTATTTTATCGCGATTAATTTTATTTTAAAGTTTTTTACCGTGTTTGATTTTATTTTAACGTTTTTTACCGTATTTGATTTTATTTCGCCGTATTTTACCGTATTTGATTTTATTTCGCCGTATTTTACCGCGTTTGATATTATTTTAAAATTTTTTACCGTGTTTGATTTTATTTCGCCGTATTTTACCGTATTAGATTTTATTTTACCGTATTTTACCGTGTCATAACCTGTATTGTTATCTCGACTTCTGTTTTAACGTTACTGCTGCGGAAATCCGTCACAATTTTATTGCAACTTCGGGCGCTACAAAGTCCATTTTATTGTAAAAAAGATATGCGAGTGATTATAGGTGATGCACCGAAGTCAACGCAATTGTGAACGACCATGCGCGCCTGCTCGAATGGGCAACCCGTCGTACTGCTCTGTATCGTCATGATACACCCTGTACATTTCAATTCCTAGAAAGTACAGACGTCTGTTTCCTACGGACAACCACCTCAATTGATGACGAAAAGGCGTGATGTGTTCGTCGCGTTTCAAATTGAATATAAAGCGAATTGCACAGTTGATGAAAGTTTGCAATCTACCGTTTAGCTCATCAGTGACATCGTTGTACACAAGAGAACAGTAATCTAGCAGAGGCCAGATCAATGCAGTCACAAGTTTTACCCGCAGCTGAAGCGACAGGGAGTTCTTATGGAACTTAAGCTTGTAAAGCGTGAAGTGCACTCTCTTAGAAATATGGGAGACATGACTAGCCCAAGAGAGGTTAGACCTCATTATGACTCCCAAGTTACGAGCTTCGGAAACATAAGGAATCGAAGCACCATCGACGGAAATGAGGGGAAGGTCGTTAAGATCAATTTGTTTGACATAATTTTTGCTGCCAAGTATTAAGACCTTGGATTTATTTAAATTGAGAGTCAGTCTATTTGTAGCAGCAAATTCGAAGACTGCACTCACATCGTGCGCCACAAGTTGAAGCCCAGTGTTTAATTGGGAGAAGAGACACCTGCGATAAATTTGAGTGTCGTCAGCGAATATCAAATACTCTGTAAATCTTAAAAACTCACCGATATTGTTAATGAAAAGTGAAAAAAGGAGAGGACCCAAGACGGATCCCTGCGGGACACCAGCAGTGACAGATAGCCACTCAGAGAAAACGCCGTCTAAATCTACAACAGCCTGGAGACGACCAGTGAGGTACGAAAAAATTAATTTAATAGCGAGATCAGAAAAGCTCAATTTCCTGAGCTTGGTCAAAAGCAAAGGATGAAAGACAGTGTCGAAGGCCTTACTAAAATCGAAGAGAACAAGTATCAGCACCTCCCCAACGTTGACACCGCTCCTGATAACGTGAGCTAGTCGTAAGAGGGCAGACTGGGTCGAATAGCCCTTACGGTATCCAGACTGCCTAGTATCAAGGATGTTATGCAAATTGATGAAGTCAACGATTTGACGATGAATAATTTTTTCGAATAGTTTTGAGAGTTCACACAGGTTGGCTATAGGTCTTGTGTCTGAAGGAGAGATAGGTGATTTAACTTTGGATAGTGGACGCACTATAGCACGTTTCCAAGGGGATGGAAAATGACCTGAGTTTAGACAGCAATTGAAAAATGTGGTCAAAAGATTACCAATGTGAGGCAGGGCCAAGGCGATGGGGAATAATGGTAACTGATCAGAGCCGGAAGCGAAAGAAGGAGAGGAGGGTGAAGCTATTACGGAGCGCAGGTCATCAATGGATATTTGGGAAAAATGAAATTGCGGTTCGCCGGGTACTATAGATAAGATATCAGAAAATTGGGAATGAGTGCAAGAAGGATAGCAGTTTAAAATAGAAGCATAATGAGCATTCAAAAGATCACGCGAAAAAAAGTTGAAGGGTGAAGAACGAGGTGATTCGATAAGACTAAGATTGGCAAGTTCGCGCCACATCTTGGATGGATCAGAAATTTTATTTAGTCTATCTGTGTGATACCGCTCCCTGGCTCGTCTAAGATCGCGCGTAAGATTGTTTCTGTAAAGCCTATAAATGTGAAAGTCAAGGATGTCACCAGATCTACGCGCGATGTTGAAGAGCCGGTTGCGGTGTTTAATTTTGAGAGTCAGAGCCTCAGTCAACCAAGGCGCAGACGGACGGGTTACTCTAAAAGTATGAATCGGAGCATACAGATTTAAACAGGCGGTGATGTCATTAGTTATGGTATTGAGAAAATGGTCAAGGTCAGAATCATTGAGCCTCGTCGAACCGAAATCACACGGAAAAGATGAGGATAGCATGGAGGTGAGAGTGCTAGTAAACGTATGATCGTCAAATTCCTTATAGCAGCGCCGAACAAGAGTGCGACTACTGAAGGACGGGACTTCAAAAGAATAAGTCAATTCAATTAGATCATGGCTGTTGATGAAGGGAGCGTCAGACTTGCGATATGATAACACTTTGTTCGTGTTGTCGACTATGAAGACGTCCAACCAAGAATGGGAAAAACTTGTGTAAAAAGTAGGTTGTGATTGAACAATATCAAGCGACAATTGAGAAACCATGCCTCGCAAGTAACCAGACTCGTATGATGGAACAAGAAGATTGCAATTTAAATCGCCGGTAATAATGATATTTTTGTACCTGTGCATAAATGAGGTAAGGACGTCGACATATGTACTGAAATTTCTTGCTTTTGGCCGACGATACATGATGGTAAATAAAAGAGGTTCACATGCAATGTTACGAATATCGAGAATAAGATACTCCGGCGCATTCGAGAAAGCGGAGGGAAATGACGCCAGGACATGCGCCCTAAGAGAATCATGAACGTAACAAGCGACGCCACCTCCCTCTTTGCCCTCCCTATTAGCACGTAAGAGATAATATCCCGCGATACGTACGAGGTCGTCGGAAATATATGAATGGAGCCAGGTTTCAGAGATTGCAATAATATGGAAGAAATTAGACGCTAGGAAGGCCTGGATAGATTCAAAATGGGCAGGAAGGGAGCAAGCATTAAAATAAGCAATAGCGAGACAATTTGGCGACGGAACATGGTACACCTCCTTCACAGGTCACTGGAGATCGGCTAGGCCAGTCTCAGAGGCAATGACTATGGGAGGCAGATTATGGTCTTTGCGGACGAATATTCTACCGTCTCTACACCAAACATATTTATACGAACATTGCTTAGCTCTGATTTTAGTCTTACGCAGAAGATCGTACGTATCAGCAGGGAGAAACTCGTTAACACGGATATAACCAGGGACGTCGCCCGGAAAAACCTCGCCGACTGTGAGCCGACGCCCACGGCGCACGGCCCTGAGAACGTAATCGCGAACCTCGCGGGACTTAAGTGCGACGATGACGGATCTCGTACGACCGGTGACATTCTGCTGAGTGGCAGAAACAGAGCCAGACGCCGCGGACGTGTCACCCACCCTCACATCCCGGGCCTCAAGGACGTCGGAGATAAACTGCGGAATGTTAAGAGCACGAAAAACGCTCTCAACAAGCTCACAAGATGTGACAGTGAGCCTACTTGGAACGGAAACAATTATTTCAGACGTCAAAGGAACCCGCGATGTCGGCAGCCCCCGCTCAACGCGCCCAGAGTCACGCAACTGCGCGCACTGAGCCTCCAGCGACGCAATTCTTTCGCCCTGCTCTTTAATGATTTTTATGAGCTCGGGTATTTGATCTAACTTGTGCGCGAAGTCAGCATTCACCGACTCCTGCCGCTCCATAAAAGCAGCGATCCTCCCATCCGACTGGTCAAACCTGGCAGCAAACTTCCTGTCCGACTCATCAAGTCTAGAGGTCATCTTCTTGTCAGACTCTTCAAGTCCGGTCAGAATCGACTGAAGGAGTGTGTCGGTGGGCTGCAACTGAGTTGACGACGCTACACTCGCAAAATCAAAAGAGTGTTTGTCCGACTCGCCGACAGGTGTAAGTGGCGCGCCCAATGTAGCTGCAAGAGCTTTGCAGCACGAATCAGCATACTTGTATGCAGCATACGGCTTGACGCAACCAGGGTGGAACAGTTTCTTACACTCCTCGCACACGCGCGATTCGTTGACGATCGGCTTCTTACATTTGTCGCACACACGCGACTCCATGTTCGGCATGCAGACAGCCAATGACACACGATGGAGTCAGGATGTCCAAGAGATTGCCCAATAGCACGTGTGCACTAAGCAAATGGTCACACGGCCCAATCAATGGCAGTATAGCATGCACACGTCAGACCAGAGATGATATGGCACGGAAAGAGCAGACAAACCAGGCGGGCGCACGCACGGCAGATCAGACCCAAGAATAGCAAGGCACAGAAAAAGCAGATAGACAAAACAGGCGCATGCGCAGCAGGAGTCGACGTCCAACACAGGCTCCAAGAATACACGATGATTTCGGAAACAAGGTTAGAATGAGAAATGAACCTTGTCACGAAAATACTTGGAGTTGGATGGCAGTTTCCAAGAAATCCAAATAAAGCGCGAGACAAGCAAATAAAAGACTTGCTAAATCTGCAACAAAAGGCCCGAAGGCAACTTACAGCAGAAAAGAGATCGACTCAAAGCAGGAGCAAGAATACAGCGTGACACAACTGATACTTACTTAGAGAGAGAGAGAGAGAGAGAGAGAGAGAGAGAGAGAGAGAGAGAGAGAGAGAGAGAGAGAGAGAGAGAGAGAGAGAGAGAGAGAGAGAGAGAGAGAGAGAGAGAGAGAGAGAGAGAGAGAGAGAGAGAGAGAGAGAGAGAGAGAGAGAGAGAGAGAGAGGAGAGAGAGAGAGAGAGAGAGAGAGAGAGAGAGAGAGAGAGAGAGAGAGAGAGAGAGAGAGAGAGAGAGAGAGAGAGAGAGAGAGAGAGAGAGAGAGAGAGAGAGAGAGAGAGAGAGAGAGAGAGAGAGAGAGAGAGGGAGAGGGAGAGGGAGAGGAGAGGGAGAGGGAGAGGGAGAGGGAGAGGGAGAGGGAGAGGGAGAGGGAGAGGGAGAGGGAGAGGGAGAGGGAGAGGGAGAGGGAGAGGGAGAGGGAGAGGGAGAGGGAGAGGGAGAGGAGAGGGAGAGGGAGAGGGAGAGGGAGAGGGAGAGGGAGAGGGAGAGGGAGAGGGAGAGGGAGAGGGAGAGGGAGAGGGAGAGGGAGAGGGAGAGGGAGAGGGAGAGATTGATTGATTGATTGATTCGTATATTTATGCCCAAGCAATGCTAAAGGGCAAAGATAACATAACATAATTTTAGCACAAGAAATAAACTAAATTACAATTGACTAGTATACACGCAACTTAGAACTAAACGCAACTTAATACTAGGAAAAACGAAAGAAGTACCACAGAATAAACTTAATCTAAACGCAGCTAAGAACTAAACGCAACTAACACTAAGAAAAAGCTAATAACTAGAGGAGATAAAGATTAAATGAGAACTTAACAATTGAATTCAGTTGAAAACAAGTAAGAGCGAAGGAGACTCTTGAAAGTAGCGAAAGTAGTTGCTGACGTAATATTACTTGGAAGAGAGTGCCAGAAATAGATGCCGGATATTTGAAAGGAACTTCTATACGTTTCAGTTCTGAAAGCAGGAATATGAAATGTTTGCATAGAAGAATTAGCCAGTCGATTAGATCTTCTTAGAGATGGATCAAGTGGAGTAAAAAGTTCGCTCAAATATGTTGGAGAGCCCATAGAGAGAGAGAGAGAGAGAGAAAAGAAATTTTCGAGAAATAATTGATTGAATCTCAAAAAATTGTACATGAAGGAGTAGAATTTCCCGGGGAGTGTTATAAAGTGTACTATTTTTTGTTACCGATCTTTTTGGAAACCGGTTCCGAATGATCGAATCTCAAAGAATTGTACATAAAGTAAGGTTTGAATTTTCCGGGGAGTGCTATAAAGTATATAATTTTTCGTTACCGATCTTTTTGAAAACCAGTATTAGAAAGACGAATTTTTCGGGAAATAATTGACCGAATTTTAAAGAATTGTATATAAAATAGGGGTAGAATTTCCCGGGGAGTGCTATAAACTGTATAGTTTTTCGTTACCGATCTTAGAGAGAGAGAGATAAATAGATAGATAGATATAATTTATTATGCCCAAGCAAAGGCTAAAGGGCAAAAAAGTAATATAGCAGTTACAATAATATCGCAATTACAATAATATAGCAGTTACAAGATGCAGAGATACAATGAGATATAAACAAAAGCGAAATATAGCGGTCAGAAGTTAGTATGATGTGCATGCTCTCTCTCATAAGGCAAGCAGCAGCAATCTCAATAATATACCCTGTAAAAAAAAAAAACTAAGAATTAACGCAACTTAACTAATAATAAGTACAGTGAAAAAGAATAAGATAAAGAGCAGTATTACCAAAGAGAACTAAATAGTGTATATAAAACTAAGAACTAAGGCGCAGCGCAATTTATGAACTAATAATAAGGAATAAAAGCACTAAAAGTTCTATACCAGAAACAATGTTATCCAATTTCACGTGCAAGCAAGTCGATATGTTCACGAAAGGAATAAGCGTTGAGTTCAGCAAAACGTATCCCAGAAGAATTACATGTTGATTAAGCCGAACGATCAGAGAACAAGGAATGAGCCGGTCGGACCAGTCAGATAAGCTTAGCTAGATCAGTGTCGGAATCAATATGAATAACAGGTCGACCATCAGAAGACCTAACACATATTTGACCATTTTTTACCCAGACATACTTATACGACATCTCTTTAGTAACACTCTTAGCCCGTTGTAACATGTCGTAAGTGCTCTTGGATAACAACTTGTTTACATAAATGTAACGATCTGAGTTACCACCGCATACGTCCTTACATTTGAGAACTATATCCTCACTCTCTCCCTAGATACTAAACTAGGGAGAGAGAGAGAGAGAGAGAGAGAGAGAGAGAGAGAGAGAGAGAGAGAGAGAGAGAGAGAGAGAGAGAGAGAGAGAGAGAGAGAGAGAGAGAGAGAGAGAGAGAGAGAGAGAGAGAGAGAGAGAGAGAGAGAGAGAGAGAGGAGAGAGAGAGAGAGAGAGAGAGAGAGAGAGAGAGAGAGAGAGAGAGAGAGAGAGAGAGAGAGAGAGAGAGAGAGAGAGAGAGAGAGAGAGAGAGAGAGAGAGAGAGAGAGAGAGAGAGAGAGAGAGAGAGAGAGAGAGAGAGAGAGAGAGAGAGAGAGAGAGAGAGAGAGAGAGAGAGAGATGAGAGAGAGAGAGAGAGAGAGAGAGAGAGAGAGAGAGAGAGAGAGAGAGAGAGAGACTATTTGCGTGTCTTATTACATATGTCCTCCGGGGCGAAGCCCGGGTAACCAACTAGTTATTATATAAGCGTGCGATACAACTACTATAAGTTGTACGGTACTCTTGATTTATATATCGTTCTTATACTATCATTTGTCACATTTTAAATACGAGAAACGGATCTCATCGAATGCCATTTATCGGATAATCCGACATTTGCACAGGGTATAACAAAAAGGTCGGGGACACTGAATTTTCTCGGGAAAATGACGTTTTTGAAAAAAATGTTTTATACAAAAGTTGTAGGGTACCAAGTTATCCATTATGTGGTGATATTGATTTGACCTTGAACAATCTTGGGAAAGTCACATCAAAGTGTCACATTGAGTTCTTTAAATGAGGACCCTTATTTTTTATGTCATATTCTTATAACCCTTGTCGAGACGTTTTCAAAACATTAAGATAAAACTCTCTTTCGTTAAGAATTTCCTGAAATATTTTAAATTTTGTCATGACATTTTTAATATAAAATATGAGATATCTCATAAAGTATTCACTTTTTGATAACTTTACCTTCATACTTTTATGAGTAGAATAATGAAAGAAATCGAATAATAATATTAATTTTTATTAATCTTTACATTTGCAATTTTGCAAAATTGAATGCGTCTATATAATGCAATCTTTAAAATAATTTTTTTCTGTTTTTTTTTTACAACAATCCTGATCTTTTTGTTACACCCTGTATAACCAGTAAATAATTCTTATTAATTAAAGTAAAAGATGTAAAGTTCCTAATAATTCTTATTCAAATTGGTAATTATTTATGCAAGTCTCCAAATAACTTCAACAAAATTTTTAATGTAATCTAGCTATTAAATAATAATCAAATTGAGAATTTTTTTACTTTTGTTTATCCATCATCTGTAAGCATACAATGTATGAAATAACTTATATATATATATATATTTCTGTGATTGTCTTTTGTATTTTAGATATAAGGCAAATTGATGAAAATGCTTTTTTAACAAATAACTAATATTTTTTTGTTTATAAAAAATACTTGTTTTCTACAAATAATATCTTTATCGTAAATTATTTTTATATTATTATATCAAAGATATTTAATTGAATATTTTTAATTTGCTATATATAATTAAACTCATATTCGATATGAGACGATTCTCATCGATATGAATCGTACAGACGATTCCGAGTCTCGCGTTCTCGAGCTTCTTTTCTATATATTTAAATATCACATTAGACGAATATCGATCATCGAAAATTTAACTTATTAAAGTTACCCGGAAAAAAATCTCTTATAATGTCTTATATGATCATATAAGAAGCGATTTTATATGCTCATATATGAATTTTGGCCTGATAAGAACTTATATGGTCATATATGATTATACAGTAAGGACATATAAAAAATATCTCTTATAATGTCTTATATGCTCATATAAGAAGCAATTTTATCATATACTAGCTGTGGTGTCCCGGGCTTCGCCCGGGAGTCGTTTTTCTTAAAACGACTTTATTTATGTTTCAATATCTTAATGAGTAGGTGCACGTAGGTGCGTATGTTGCGTGCGTAGGTGAGTGGGGGGGGGGGGCGTAAAATAAAAAAAAGCCGCGACATTTTCATCGCCGGGAAATTCTACTCCTGTTTCATATATTTTTGGTAAAAATTTGGTCCACTAACGAATGAGTAGTTCGCGTACAAACAGACAGACAGACGTGACTTATATTATATTACCCTGGCGTTTTTTAGGGAATTTTGAGATTGCTTGCTCGCGATGAACACATAACCTTAAGTACATTATTGTTTTTATATATATTTATATACTTTGCCTAGTATGTAGTATATAAATCTACGTTATTTGTAACTTATAAAATTCTATACAAAAAACGTTCTATATTTTTTTCTCAGGATCAATCATTTTCGTGTTCTACATTTTATAAAGTTTCAAGTTTTATACATCTCAGAGATAATACACTATTTTCCACACCACCTCGGAGGTATAGTGTTAGGCGCGTTTTTTTAACGTGGTGTTCCTAGTAGGCCTAATCCACTGTTTTTTTATATAACGTTTTTTGGAGATAATTTTTTAAGTTCCATTTTTTGTATTAACTATTTTAATTAATTTTTTACTAATTGTAATGCAAATAGGTGAACTAAACATGTATTTTACTTGTATATTATAAACTGTACTCCGACTGAAATCACATTTCAATGTTACTTTAATGCTTGTTTTCCATTATCTATATTTTTCTATATATATTTATTTATCTGTTTTCTATAATGACGTTGATTCTACTTGTTTATTAGTTGATCACTGGATTTGTTTTTTTAATCATTAAAAACCTCTGTGAAAACAACATTGCGAGTTTTATTGCTCTCATCAGAAATCAGTATTATTTGCTCCTTTGGTGAACCAATCCGTGAGAGTCCTACATATAATTGACCGTGTGAAAAGACTTCGTTTCTGAGGTCTACGCCAACTACTTTGAAGGTTTGTCCTTGGGACTTATTAATCGTCATGGCGAAACACATTCTAACAAGAAACTGCAGCCTTTTAAACGCAAATGGCAAATCCGTAGGGACCATAGGTATTCTTGGAAATAACGCTATTTCACCGGCTGCAGGTCCTGTCAGAATGGTTGCTTCTATGATGTAAGGCATGAGACGCTTAACTTGCAGTCTCGTGCCGTTGGTTTAAGATTCCGAAGCAGCATTATCGGGGTACCAACTTTTAATCTCAGTTTATGTGGAGGCAATCCTGCAGGGTTAAGAGAGTTGAGAAACTCAATCGGATAGTGGATGACTTCATCTCCATTTACCATTGTGTCTATTGACTTATATGTTTTACATTTGGTGGTAACTTTTTGTAAAACTATTTCATTAATCTCCTCTGCAGCTTTATTTTTTGCAGTTACGATTGCACGTTCGCAAAGCCAATTTGTTTCCTTTTGTGTTAAATTCTGAATATCTGGATAAACATTGTCAATAATTTGATCAATAGTTCGGACGCAAGTTCCTACAATATCAGAAATGTTAATGTAGCCATTCTGCGTTATAGAGATAGAGCCGTCACCAATTTTAAGCAAATACTCTGCAAATTATTCTAAATTCTTGTCTCCTCGTAAATGAACTCGCATATTAATAGTCAATCGAAGTCTTTTTACATGCTGCCAAATTTCAGATTTTTTCATGCATACTTTCATAATATTCGCACGTGTTCCTTTAGGCACCACTGGCAAAGTTTGCCTGAAATCACCGGTAAAAACAAATGTTACCCCACCCATTATACCTTTTCTGATGTTCTCAAGTCTTTAAGGGTTCGATTCACGGCATCTATATGGGACTTGTGCGACATCGTACATTCGTCCCATACTATCAAGAATGCCTGTTGGAGAAGTTTACCAGTAACACCATTTTTTCTCACGGAACATACCGAACTTTGGTCAAAGGACACATTCAGTGGCAACTTAAAAGTAGAGTGGGCAGTTCTTCCACCACTTAGAAGAGTCGCAGCTATGCCTGATGAGGCAACTGCAATAGCGATCTTCTTTTGACTTTTTATTTTTGCCAAAATTAATGAAATGACAAACGTTTTGCCAGTACCTCCTGGCGCATCTATGAAGTAAATGTTACCCTTATTATCTTCGACACTATTTATTATCTCATCGTATACCATTTTTTGTTCTGTATTCAGTTTCACTTCGTTTTCTTGCAGATATACTTGTAAGTCGTCGATATTGTGTACTGTTTCTTGTAAGTAAAATAGGTTATCTATGTTTGAATCATTGCGCTGAGGTTCTGGCAAACCAAACTTTTTCAAGCACTTTTCTCCATGAGTGAACACTATGTCCTCAAGAAGAATCAACCCCTCATTGAAAATTTCCTCTGTAAACTGAACCTCATTATTCTTACTTTTCTGTCGAACCCGATGTAAAATATCATCGCATAGGTGTGTCCGGTATGCATTCCATAATTCTAAAGGATTAAACATTTCACAAAACATTAGCATAATGCTAAATAACTCTCTCATTTTGTGCGCACTTTCTGAAATAGCTGCATCTGATAGTGTATCTCGCCAGTGCATGTCACTCTCAAGCAAATTCCGGGCTTGGCACGCCGCGCGATAAGTGGGCATTATTTCACCATTCCCCGTCTTTAAGTCATTAAAAGACGTCGGTCTTCTAACGTGATGTAAGAGTAGTCTGAGGTAAAAGCATTCTGAATAATTAGGGTGTATAGTATACACTTGCCCTAATACTGTGTCCCGCTTTATACCTGGACAATCATCTACATCTTGGCCCCGTTTTCTCCGTTGCCATTTTTTGTTAGACCATTTATAATAAGCCGGTACTTGGTGATAAAGCAAAGTCTGTGCAAATTTATCAACTGCACACAGAGCAAAGAAAGCTGTCAGAGTGGTCTGAGGTGGATTTTCTATAACTTGCTGTAGATTTCTTTCAGTAAAATACACTCTTTGCCCATTTTCTAAATGGACAGATAAATGAACAACTGGAGGATAGCGCTCGTGAATAGAAAATCCTAGTATTCTCCAGATACTTTCAGAAGTACTCAAATATCTGCCATTCAAATAGTTCTGAATCTCATCTTTTTTATTTTCAACGGCAAACGTAGCCGCATCGTTACCTTTATTAATATACTTACATATATATTTGATTGCTTGCACAGAATGGCAATATTCAACGTTGACGTGTGCAACAAAGCATCTGGAGAGAATCGGACAATATGGGACTATCCATTTATTATCAACAATAAAGTTACAATGCGATATAGTATAAATGTTTCCACCGTCAGCCGGACATCTTCTTCTGTACTTAGGGTATCCATCATCGCCAGTTTGTGTATACTGAAGAAAATCACGGGGATATCTTTTTGAACATGTACCGTTTGACATGCAAGGTGATGAGGAATTGACGGCTCCACATGGACCGTGGATCATATTCTTGCATACTATGTCGTAAAGTAATGGATCTTCATCCTTATTGGGGATTTCAGCTGAAATAATGCTATCTATTTCATCAGATCTTATTTTGTCGACTAACCAAATTAAAATGTGGGCATGAGGCAAACCTCTCTTCTGCCATTCAATTAAAAATGTAGCATCGAACTTTACCAAAAATGTCCCTCTTTGTTATGGTTATATTTAACTTAAAAACTATTGGACCGAATTTTTAACACAAATATATGAAATAGGGGCAGAATTTTCCGAGGAGTGCTATAGGGTGTATAATTTTTCGTTACCAATTTTCTGAAAACCGATTTTTTTAATTTTTTATTTTTTAAATATTAAAAGAGTTACTAATATATAAAATCGTTACGGGTGTTGTATGTTTGAACGTTTTTAAACGTTAACAAATTAAAAACTATTGGACCGAATTTTTACCACAAATATATGAAATAGGGGTAGAATTTTCCGGAAAATTTTTGCCAAAGCGCATAGAAGTTAATCAAAAAATATATGTATGTATTAAAAAATCTTTTGTAAGCTGGTAAAGTAAAATTATTAAAAGAATTAAAGAAATTTGTTTCCAGAAAATAGATAACGAAAAATATGTATTAAAAAAGTTTTTGTAAGATTATAAGGTAAAAATATTAAAAGAATTAAAAAAATATATTTCCAGAAAATAGATAATGAAAAACTATACACCCTATACCACTCCCCAGAAAAATTCTACCCCTATTTCATATACTTGTGGTAAAAATTCGGTCAAATAGCTTTTAAGTTCAAACATACGTTTGGGTAATGTACGTTTGAACGTTTTTAACTTAAAAACTATTGGACCGAATTTTTGCCACAAGTATATGAAATAGGGGTAGAATTTTCCGGGGAGTGCTATAGGGTATGTAGTTTTTTATTATCTATTTTCTGGAAAGAGATTTCTTTAATTATTTTAATATTTAAAAAATAAAGAATTAAAAAAATCGGTTTCCAAAAAATTGTTAACGAAAAACTACATACCCTATAGCACTCCCCGGAAAATTCTACCCCTATTTCATATACTCGTGGTAAAAATTCGGTGCAATAGTTTTTAAATTAAAACGCACAAACATACACCACCCATAAGGATTTTATATAATAGTATAGATGAATTTTGGCCTGATAAGAGTTTATATATGATCATATATGATTATATAAAATTATATATAAGGACATATATATTTAAATAAGTTTTAGAAAATTGTTACATATTTTCAAATGTTATTTTTCAAGCGTGTCACTTTATTATAAGAGTGGACTCCACGATATAACTGATACAAAAATTGTGTCGCTCCGAGACAGCGTCGCGCGAGAATAGCGCGAGACAGTGTCGTCCCGGGAAAAAATATTTATATTTGACAGTATATGAACATATATAAATGAGATATGAACAGATATAAGTTTTACATGCCCATATATAAAGCATATATAATCATATATTGTTTTCTATCGCTATATATGATCAGATCGTACATTATACATGACACAAGATCTGATCATATAAGTTCATATGTGGTCAGACATATTATTATGTTTAACCAGATATGACACTATACATAATCGTATCTGGTCTCACATGGTCGTATATAAAGAATGTTCGGCCATGTATTATCAGATATAATTATATGTGGCCAAACATAACTGTATATGGCACTGTATATGATCATATATAACAAGATGCGATGCTGTATATATGTTCATTTACGGCCGGAATGATATGAAACTGATCAGATCTGTCTACATATGACCAGATTAGGATATAATGATGTAAAATGTCGCGGGAAAAAATATTGATATCTGACAGTATATGAACAATGAGATTGAACAGATATAAGTTTTACATCCCCATATATGGAGCATATATAATTATATGGTTATCTTCGCCATATATGATCAGATCCGTACATTATACATGATCCCGGGAAAAAATATTCATATCTGACAGTATATATATGAACCTATATAGTCATATAAGATTATATATGATTAGATCAAATATTGCATCTCAAAGTATTCGATAGATGGCATTCGATGGGATCTGTTTCTCGTATTTAAAATTTGACAAACAGTGTTATATAAGAACGGTATCAAAAGACACGACACTGTCTCGCACTATGGAGCGGCACAATTTTTATTTATTTTGTATTTAGTTGTATCGTGGAGTTTACTTTTATATAATAAAGTGACACACTCTTAAAAAATAACTTATTTTGAAAAATATAACAATTTTTTGAAACTTTTACTTAAATATATATATCCATACCTGATAAATATATAGTTCGTACCTGATCATACTTGATCAGATATTTAACATGTACAATAATACCAGATCATATAGCCTCAGATCTGGCCAATTTCCATATCTGACCGTATATGACCAATTGGATATGATCATAATCCAGTCCTGGTGGAACCAAAATAAATAAAATTGTATCGCTTGTCTCTCCTCCTCGACAGAGTGGCAGCCCGTCAGAAGTATCCCTTGCCTAGAAACCCCCTCTACCTTGCCGTTCGGATCCAGCGTTAAACTGTAGGTCCCATTGCTTATATATAACCTACGTGCGCACCATCAGCACATGACTTTGGGGAAGGCCTAAGTTCGATTCAGACTGTTGCGCCATTGGATTGGATAGTAGGGATTATTTTAGTAAAAACATTAATTATTTAATTAATTCGTGTAATAGTATAACAGATATTAGTCGCAATAAAGTTTATCACAATAAAAAAAAGTGTGCAAGTAGAAACTTGTACATTGCTTCATCCTCATACCCAGATAGCAAGTTGCCCGCAGGTTGCTGTCAATTTGCTTAAAACTGCTCTAGTGTGCTTAAAACTGTTAAGTTGCCTTCAATATTGAGGAAAGCGGCTTCTGATTTTGCTTATTGGATTGCCGACTTGTATTGCTATCAAAACGGTTGCCAACAGATTGTGGCAACTTTTATGTCAATAAGTATGCTACGAGCTTTCCGCTTGTTTGCGTAGGTAATCGTTGTCTGCATAATGCTTTTAAGTTGCTCTAAACGAAATTACTATTGTCCGATGACAGCAATATGATGACAACTGAAGGGAAACTTATGCCGAACACTATTTCCTTTTTATGCCAAGGAATGCTTGGCTATCTGGGTAGTTTTTAAGTGTGCAAGTAGAAACCTGCACATTGCTTTCTTATAGTTTTTAAGTGTGGAAGTAGAAACTTTCGCTCACAAAGCTTCCTCTATGAGAAACCCAAAACAAATAAATACTAATAATTAAACATCGAATAAAATACAAGCTTCCTCATAGAGGAGCTTTGTGAGCAAAGGTTTCTACTTACACACTTAAAAATTATAAGGAAGCAATGTGCAAGTTTCTACTTACACACTTAAAAACTATAAGAAAGCAATGTGCAGGTTTCTACTTGCACACTTAAAAACTATGAGCAAGCAACCCGGGAAAAAACCTCTTATTTATTCATATTAGTTTATATTAGTAGATATATGATTATATATAAGCGAGTCAGTGGTCTCCTATGCTAGACGCTGGATTCACGCTCCGGAGATCCGGGTTCGATCCCAGCCAGGTACACAAAATCCTGGTGGGGTTTTTTTCCCGGTAATTCGTGGTGGGTCTAGTAGAAGGCGGCGGGGGCTACAGGATGCGCGCCTCCCCGAAATTTTCGGGGGACGCCATCAAGTCAATTTCTCCCTCCTAATGGGGGACTCGCCCTCACCGGCATGATCCGATCTACGATCGGGTATGGTGGGGAAAAGAGGAGATATCGGCGCCACCGTCTTTCGGAAGAGACGTTAAAACCGTTGGTCTATGAAGGAAGGAAGGAAAAACGGGAAACCATCTTCATCATTTATCCCAAGAAGAACATCGTTCTCCGTATGAAGGCTTCTAGTCCTCCATCGACTGCCTCCCCAGGTGGCGGAATGGGGAAAGCCTCCCAAGATATGGGTGGTACCGAGGAAATGAAATACTCGGGGTAGGCCAAAAACTAGCGCAGGGTAGTGGCAGCTGACTATCCAGGACTGGCCACGGACGGAGTGCCGGCTGTGAACCAGATAGCAGAAGGCGCTATGGCATCCAATAGAACAGCCTCTGTACAGCGGTGTGGAAGGCAACGGGAAACCACCACACTATTCTCCCACGAGAGTTACGAACTTCAGTTCATAATCACGACCACTCTGTCAAGAGTGTACGACTAAGAAGAAGAAAAATGATTATATAAGAAATGAAAAATATAATCTTAAACAATATTATATGGCCATATATGAGAGTATATAATTATATATGACCATTTATGACTATATGAGTAGTAGTAGTAGTATGGTTTATTTCCAATTCCAAAGAATTACAGAAATGGCGTTTTGTAGGGACGTATCCAACCCTTTACAAAGCTTCTCTTACTCTACCCGATCTGGCCGTAAGCCACCCCTTCGCGGGGACTTGGTTGGACTTTCCTATGGGGGACCCCTTCACACACGCACTCACACTCCTCCTCCGACCTAATCTAACCTCCTGTCCTACTTGACTTTGAGCAACCCTTCTGTTCCTACTCTCCTCTTTCCTTCCCAGCAAACAAAAAAGGATTAAAAGATATTAAAATTTTTTAATACCTTTGAATCCCTTTTTTGGCAGAATTAAATAAAATTAGATGGGATTCGAAATGAGATGGTCCAATCCCATGGAATCCAAAAAAGAAATTTTCAATTCCATCCAATCCTATGGAATCCGTAAAGGTTATGGAATTGCATGGCATTAGATGGTTTAGGAAATTGTTTTAAATTCCTCCCGTAATGACCAAACACACACACACGCACACGCACACACACACACACAATTTTATCCCAAAGTTAGCAAAAATTAAATACGGAACTTTTAAAATTACAATTAATTTATAAGAATGACTTTCAATTTTGTAAGTGATAGGGAATGACATATTCAATATATATTATAGACTCAAATAACGATGGGATAAAACTAGGAATTTAACGTACTGTACTTGTTTTTCAATCTTAATTTGGAATAAAATGGAATTTGTTCTGTTGTAAATATCGCCGGAATTCAATGGAATTCGATATATACATATTGATTTCCAAATTTGGGATCTAATGGTATTTATTTTATTGTCGGAATAGTCGGAATTCAATGGAGTTCAACACGGACACTTTTTAATCCCTATCCTGGCATTCAATGGTATTCATTTTATTGTCAGAATAGACGGAATTCAATAGAATTCAATACGGAAATTTTGACGTAGAACTACGTCTTTCTCCGCGGTATGGAGGGTACCCACGGATGCGACGATGCAACGAAAATATGTCACACTTTGAACGTTTAGATCTTCGAAACTAATAATCGTAGAGTAATGAATGACATCTCATTTTAAAGCTTAAGAAGTCCCATTTATGATAAATCTTGATCGAACTCTCTATTTCTTTCCGTTTTGTTATAGTAGCGTTTTAAAGTTTCGCAAAATTTCTTGTAGATTCAACGAAAACATGTCTCATTTTGAACGTTTAAATCTTCGAAACTAATAATAGTAGAGTAATGAATAACATCTCATTTTAAAGCTTAAGAAGTCCCATTTATGATAAAACAAGACCGAACTCTCTATTTATAACCGATTTTCTTGAAATAGAATTATTATAAGAACCTGACGTCTGTCTGTATGTCTGTCTGTCTGTCTGACCATGAACTACTCATTCGTTAATAGACCAAATTTTAAAAAATTATGTATGAAATAGGGGTAGAATTTTCCGGAAATGACGGTGGTGGGGTTACTTTTTCGATACCGATTTTTTTTTCAAACCGGTTGTGCAGTTTTTTGTTATATTTTCGAAAATAATAATCGTAGAGTAATAAATAAGTTGTCATTTGATAGCTTATATAGTCTCATTTTTTCTTTAAAGTTTTTAAAATTTCCAAAAAGGGTTACCGATTTTTTTTTTGCAACGTTTTTCGCGAACTACTCATTTGTTAATAAACCGAATTTTTAAGAATTATATATGAAACAGAGATAGAATTTTCCGGGAATGGTGGTGGTGGAATTAATTTCTTGATACCGATTTTTTTAAAACCGGTTGCGCAGTTTTCGATGCCAATGTGTTTCTTATGTTCTAAAACGTCGAAATATCGCATTTAAAAAAATGCACAATTGCTAATAATAAAGGGATTACCGATTTTTGTTTTTTTTTTGTTATATTTTCGAAAATAATAATCGTAGAGTAATAAATAAGTTGTCATTTGATAGCTTATATAGTCTCATTTTTTCTCTAAAGTTTATAAAATCTCCAAAAGGGGTTACCGATTTTTTTCTTGCAACGTTTTCCGCGAACTACTCATTTGTTAATAAACCGAATTTTTTAGAATTATATATGAAACAAAGATAAAATTTTCCGAAAATGGTGGTGGTGGGGTTAATTTTTTGATACCGATTTTTTTTAAACCGGTTGCGCAGTTTTCGATGCCAATGGCTACGTTTACACCCAGCGACCTGATCGCGGCCTGACCTATATTGTGACCCGAAGTAGGTCTAGTCATCATTCGTTTACACCGAAAGAAACCTAAAAATTGACGGAATCGTATTCATCGTATTAGGGGATCGCTTTGAATTGCAGCGAATCCGAACAAGCAAATAATAAAGCTTTTAGGACGCGTCGCGCTTGATCGCGCGTTTACATCGCAAATGATAACGGCCTATTTCAGGTCGGGTCACTAAAATACGCGGCCTGACCTGAAGCCAGGTCCGGTCGCCCATCAACTGTTTACAGCAGGCGGGCTAAATAATTTAGGTCGAATTTGAGGTACAGGCCGCGGCCTAATTTCAGGGTGTAAACGTAGCCAATGTGTTTCTTATGTTCTAAAACGTCGAAATATCTCATTCAAAAAAAATGAAAAATTGCTAATAATAAAGGAATTACCGATTTTTGTTTTTTTGTTATATTTTTGAAAATAATAAGCGTAGAGTAATAAATAAGTTGTTATTTGATAGCTTATATATTCTCATTTTCTCTCTAAAGTTATAAAGTCTCCAAAAAGGGTTACCGATTTTTTTCTTGCAACGTTTTGCGCGAACTACTCATTTGTTAATAAACCGAATTTTTAAGAATTATATATAAAACAGAGGTAGAATTTTCCGGGAATGGCGGTGGTGAAGTTAATTTTTTGAACAGAATAATAAATTTATTTCGCCAGTGAATAAAATAACAATTAAAGTAATTTAAATCGACCGTAACTGGCAATATATAACGTCTTTTACCGATATGAACATTGAAAAACCGTGAGTCAACTTTTTGTCAGATTCACACAGCACATTTTCAGATCATCATCGAGACATTGTTAATTTTGACCATAGGTTTTGGTCAGTTAATGTAATTTCTAAATTAGATAGTTTAAATTTTTATTGCGAAAAAATATTACCCCAGCCAGGGTTTGAACCTGGAATCTCCCGTATACCGTGCGGGTGTCGTGCCAATTCGACCACTGGGGCTGTGGTAATATTTATCGTAATAACAACTATAAGATGGAGCACCGATACTTCAGTCTACGGTGTAAAATAAACAGAATAATAAATTTATTTCGCCAGTGAATAAAATAACAATTAAAGTAATTTAAATCGACCGTAACTGGCAAAATTTTAAAGAATTATATATGAAATAGGGGTAAAAAAAACTGTAGAATATAATGGAATTAATAAAAATTGTGTTATTTACTTTACCATTGTTTCAAAAAAAAATCATCGAAAACTAACTGTTTTATTTCTTTAAAATAAAATGTTTGAAAAAATCAAACTAGCACAGTAAACAACTGTGCCGCAAACACGTAGAACTACGTCTACTGCACAGTATGGGCACAGCAACAACTGTGCCGCAATCAACACGTAGCACTACGCAGCACTACGTCAACTGTCAATGATGATGATTGACGTGATCAAGGAAGGCCAAGGCCTACACCGGGATGTAGCGCCGAGTTCATCATCAGTGACAGTTGACGTAGTTCTACGTGTTTGCGGCACAGTTGTTTACTGTGCTAGTTTGATTTTTAATTCCTAGTTTGGCATTCAATGGTATTCATTTCGTTAACGGAATCAATGGTATTCAATGGAATTCATGACGAAACTTTCCAATCCCTAACCTGGCATTCAGTGGTATTCATTTCGTTACGTTTTTGTGTCAGAATTGGATGGGATTCAAAAAAGACAAATTCTTTCCAAAATAAGGAATTCCATGATATTGAAACTATTTCAATCCCTTTTTTGGACAAAATGGCATCCGGAAAGTCCTTAATTGAATTCCTGGCAATCCCGTTTTAATTCTTTTTAATCTTTTTTCGTTTGCTATTTGCTTATGTTACAATTCCTTTCTTCCTCTCGCAACCAGTACCTGTTTCTTAACTCCTCATTCCTGCATTTAGCCTTCGTCTTTTTTTTATGACTACCACTTTCCCCTTTCTTCCTCAAGTATTCTGGGAGCCCAGCCACCTTGATCCTCCTGCATCGTTTATTGTATCTGATGGCCCCTTCACCCGGGAAAAAAAGATTATATATAATTACATATAATTATATATAAATATATATGATTATATATAAATATATATGGATCCATATAAGATTCATATAGAAGTATATATAACCATATATGATTATATAATATCATATATAATATCATATATAATATCATATATGTTTATATATAATTATATATAATCATATAAAATTATATATAATTATATATATTTATATATAATTCCCCGGGCAATTAGTATCTGCTCTTGCTCTTCGCTTATAATGTCTTATATCCCGGTAAAAGAAATTATATATATATATAAACATATAAAATTATGTATAATTATATATAAATATGTATTCTTTTATATAATTTAATATAATTGTTTTTCTGGTGCCGTTGTGGTTTTGCAGTGATCCTGGCCATAAAAAATTGAATTGCACATTTTTCCTGGAAAATTTGGCACTCTATAAGACCCCATTCTGCACTGAACCTATTTAAAAAGGAAAAAAATTAAAATTAAAGAAATGGCAGCTGCAAATGTAAAAAAACGTGATTTTTCATTGAAAAGAAGGAGTTATTTTATTTTATTTTTTTTGTCAAAACAGAAGTTTTTACAGACTCATGCGTAGGTTCAGGCCTTAACTAGACATGTTTTACATATGCTCAATTTCTTTTGATCGATTTAATCGATTTTCCGTCTTTTTGCAATTACTGCAAAACGAAGAGGAAAACCGTCTATGCATCAGAAGACTGTAGCGCCATCATAGTATATATATATTATTTAAAAAAATTCTTTTCTTTACTGTTTATGGTACTAGTAAACATTACCTAAAAGTACTAGTCACAATTTGTATTCATTTCCTTGTAATTAATTCCCAAAATTTACCAAATCTGACTGCCTAGTCCCCTTAAGAAACTATAATCTTATCATATATGAATTTTGGCCTAATAAGAGTTTATATGGTCATATATGATTAAATAAGATTATATATATATATTTTTTTTTAATAATTAGTAACATTGCAATCTGTCTATGTGGAGACATTTAACAATAGGTTAAATAATTTGAAGTCTTGCACGGAGAAGTCCAGTGACTAGTCCGTATACACAAGTCAACTCATGCTAGAAGATTTTGCGGAGCTTTTCTCTTAAGTCGGCGAAAGGTTGTCCTGGCGTCCATTAGTCCAAAAACTAGCTGATTGGGGTGTGATAAGATTCTCTTTTTATATATCCTGATGCGTGTAGTGATTTCCTCTTTGACGGTGGGAATGTCTAAGTCATGGTGTATTCTGTCGTTAGAGACATACCAAGGAGCGTTAACGATCATACGAAGGATTTTTAACTGAAATCTTTGGAGGATTTCCAAGTTTGAATTTGCCGTTGTTCCCCACAGCTGTAGGCCGTAGGACCAAATAGGTTTGAGGATACACTTGTATAAGAGTAGTTTATTTTCTAACGAGAGGTGGGAATTTCTGTTCATGAGCCAGTACAGGCTACGCAGTTTTAATCCGAGTGCTTTTCTCTTTGTAAAAATATGCTTTCTCCAAGTAAGACGTCTATCCAGATAAATGCCCAGATATTTAACATCATCTACTTGAGGTATTTGGGTTCCGTGAAGTTTGACAGGCGGGCAAGAGTCTCTTCTTGTGGTAAAAGTGACGTGGATGGATTTGGACCCGTTTGCTAGTATGCGCCAGTCCTTGAGCCAGGTGGATATTTTATCGAGACTTTTTTGAAGCTTGGTGGAGGCTTTCTTAGGGCACCTATCCACCGCCAGGATTGCAGTGTCATCAGCGAAGATTCCGGTAACGACACCATCGCTAATTGGCAAGTCTGAAGTAAACAAAATGTATAAGGTTGGACCCAACACGCTGCCTTGAGGAACTCCAGCTTGTATTTTGTGGAGGTTTGTTATTTCTTCCCCCTGTTTCACCTAAAAATGCCTATCGCTGAGATAAGATCTAATAAAAGAGTAGTAACAATTTGGAAGAGCCGCCTTGATCTTGGACAGCAAACCCTCATGCCACACTCGGTCGAAAGCTTGAGATATATCCAAGAAGGCAGCAGAACAATATTGTTTGTGTTTGAAAGCAGAGTGTATTCTATCGACTAGTCTGTGTACTTGTTCGATCGTACTGTGTTTTTGCCTAAATCCAAATTGGTGATCTGGTAGAAGATTATGCTGATGGACTAGAGGCATAAGTCTTTTGAGAAATAGAATCTCCATTACCTTGGAGAGGATTGGAAGTAAGCTAATAGGGCGGTAGGACTTGACGTCCTCAGCTAGTTTGCCCGGTTTGAGTATCATTATGACTAAAGCTGTCTTTCATTGGGATGGGACAATTTTTAGTCTGAATATGGCATTAAACAAGGATGTTAAGAAGGTGATAGCTTCTGCAGGAAGTTGCTTTAGGATCTGAGCGGTTATTAAGTCATAACCAGGAGCCTTGAAAACATCTAGTTTTTTTTATAGTAATGAGAACATCGTTCTTAGTAAACTTTTTGATGAAGGAAGAGTCCTCTAGGTGCATTTGGTTTAAAGAATCCTGTACGGTCTGGCTCATAGTACCCTCATCCGGATTTGGAGTAAAAACGCTCTCTAGGTGTGTTGCAAACTCATTGGCTTTATCAGAGTCTTTTGCAGCCCAAGTACCATTGAGTTTACGTATAGAAGGCTGATGTAGGATGGGACGTTTTAATTTTCTGGTAGCCTTTCAAAGCGAGTAGTCAGTGGCGGTGGATGCGTCCAAATTTACATAGTTTTGTAGTCCTGAATTTCTGTCGTAGAATAAAAGTCTTTTTAATTCTGTTGAGAGCTGGTTTAATCGAGTTTTGTCCCTTGGGTATCTTGTTTTCTGCCAAATTTTTCTAGCACGCCTTTTCCCTGCTATTTTTTCCCTGATAGATAAAGAATATTGAATAGGTTTTGTATAGGTGGCCTCAGCGGTGAAATCCCATGCTGCCCTTTGAACGCAGCTGTTGAAGTGCTCAATTGCCTCTTCGATATCATTGGCGTTTTTTAACGAGTAATTTGCTTTGAGAGAGGAGACCAGGGATCTCCGGAAAAAGTCTCAGTCAGTACGGTTATTATGTAATCTACAGGATTTAGAAGTCTGCATAATTTTTCTACTTAGTGATATAAGTACAGGGGAGTGGTCTGATGAGAGATCCAGGCAAGATTTACATTCAATCAAAGCATTAGGAAGGCCCTTAATTATGCAAAAGTCAATTAAGTCCGGGATTTTCATAGCGTCCGTGGGCCAGTAAGTAGGTTCACCCGACGATACAACGTCGAGTTTCAGTATTTCAATTGCATGCAGTAACTGTCTGCCTTTGGGGGATATTGTTCTTGAACCCCAGTAAGATCCAATTTCACCAACCACGGTTAGCTTAACCGACGGTTAAAGTTAGCAGGATCGACCGTATATACAATCATGTTTTTGTCATATGACATCTATTGCTTTTCTCTATTTTGCTTTTATTTCACACATATATTGTAGGTATCTAAAAACGGAAGTAAAAGACTTCAAACTTTAATTCACACTTTATGTCTACATATTTTAGGTTAAACATGGGTTTTCCTACATGTCCCGTTCTCTCGTATTACTCAGTGAGCTTGCACCAAAAAAAGTGGTGCACATTTCAGAAATGAAGATGCGCTTGAGGTATCGAAAAGTATAATGCGTGCGCATAAAAGACGACAGTGATCACCGCGCTATCTTACGGTGCAAATCTATGCATCATCTTTCATTGTGAATTGGGTTTTCCGTGCACTCTATCTTGACCTTCCCGGTCTTTGACAGGGCGGCCGCGGCCGCGAGCGGGCACTTAGCCCACGCTGTCCCCAGACCCGTGGGTCCGAGCCTGACCAATCCCACCCTTACGTCCACCGGCCGACAACCCCCCGCGCGCGCGATTTCTGCCGCGATGAAGTCCGGGGTCGCCGCCTCCTGCAGATCCCGGAGGAGAATCTTCTTCGTTTTTACGGGACGGTCCACCCTCACGCCCTCAACATTGGAGAGAGCCATTGACATGGCAGCGGCCAGGCGATCGGCTTTTTCCGACCCCCCAGCCCCCGCCACCTCGAGGATCAAGGCGCCTGTACGGGCCCTCCTGGGCATGAGCGCCTCGATGCCCAAGTCCGCCAGATTGACCCTCTCCTGGGGCAACCCCATAGCCTCCGCGTATTTTCCCTCCGGGGCTGTTAGGACGACGGCGGCCGTTCGGGGAGGTCGCGGAAGGGCACGGCGCTTGCGCTGCTGCTGCTGCTGCTGCTGCTGTGGCCCTTGCTGCTGTTGTTGCTGCCTCTGTTGATGGGGGGTTTCCGGCACCCATCCCTCGAGGCAGCAGCCTTCCTCGCTTTCTTGGCCGCCTTCCGCCCAACCACTTGGGCTCAGTTCCCCTCCCGGGAATTGGAGGCCGGCGTTGGTCCTTGGACCCCCTCCGGCAAAGGGGTGGGGGCTCCAATATCTCCCCTTTTTCTCTTCCCCGGCTGGGGCACCGCCACCTCCGGTCCCGCTGTCTCCGTCCCGCTAGAGAGGCCGGACGCCTCGGGGACCGGAAAATCAGGAGCCGCCGACAGCGTCGTCCCCCCGACCCCCGGGATTCCTCCCCATGTCGCTGGACTCTCAGGTGCGGCCGGGGCCGCCGCTGTCGTGAGGAGGCGGAGAGCCCTCGGCTCCCACTTCTCCCTGGTCCACCGCTCCATAAACATGGACAGCTGATTCAGCACCGTCCGTCGGAGGTAGTCTTCAAACTCCCACCCGTGTCTTGGGGAGCCACACGGGGGAGGGGGTCGACGCTGCTCCCTGCTGAGCCTGGTCGGCCCTCCTCTCCCTCTGATGGGGGGAGCCGGCATTTTTTGACGGACTCCCCCCGGCAAGCGAAGGGTCGAGATCACGGAGATCGCGGAGCTCGGAGAATTTCTTCTCCAAATTCGCGATTCTCCGGTCCCTCTCGCGCACCTGCTTCTCCAGCATCTCCACCTTCCGCCGGAGGGCATCGGTCCCTTGGCCCGTCTCGGCGGCGGTGGGGCCTCCAGCCGCTCTCACGGAGAGGACCTTGACCCCCGCTTTGCCCACCAGGGCAGCCAGACGCAGTTCCCTCTTGGAGGTACCCGAGAGGTGCTGGCAGGCGTAGGCCAGATGGTCGACCCTCTTGGCGTGCTCGGCAATCTTTTGCGCTATATATGCGGTCTCCTTTCCTGCTATCTGCTCCTCCAACTCACTGACCGGTGGCAGGTTTCGTGCCGGTGGAATGGCATTAGTCGACAGCGTCGTCGCAACCTCCTCCCATCGCCCAGAGCCCACCATATTGCCCAGCTTCTCCGCCAGCCCCGGGCTTTCTCCTCGGCCAAGTTCTTTTCGGCCTCCAGGGTACGGACGGCGGCCCGTAACCTCTTCATTTCCATTTTGCTGGCTATTGCCATCGGATCTTTCGGGTTTTGCCCCCGCGTCTCAATCCGCTTTGGCGTCTGAATCGAGGGAGTCTTAAAGCTCCCGTCCTCGTCGCTGCCCCCGGAGATGAAAACTGTTCCTCCCTCATCATCGCCCCCTGCCCCGGTTGAGGCACGGGACGAAGTCGACGCCGACCGCCTCCTGAGTTTTCCGTCTTTGAAGCTCAGTGGCCCGGTCCTCTGACTCAGGGTCTTACCTCCCCTCGTCGTCACCTCGTCGCCGTCCGTCATGTCCTGCGTCATGGTCATCGCAGACGCATTTTCCCCTGGAACCTCTGCGGTGCAGGCTCCAGGTAGCCCATCGCTCGATGAAGACAGAAGGCTAGCTGGGACGATACCAGCCTCGAGCCTGTCACTGGGGGTCCGGATCCCCTGCGACGGTAAGTTTTTTCCTTGTGGTGTGCCTTTTATTTTGTATAATTTTTTAGGGAGCTGCCCTCGACCATAAGAACACCGACCGCCGGACCCCGACCCAGGAATATGTCCTGGCGGCTCCGACGGGCGTCTCGTTCAGCACACACACATGCATCCTGGGCTACACCCGCCGGGACCGATCTCGGGGTAGGTCCAAGCGGTCCCCGCGGGCGCAGTCCCACATGCACCCACACATCCATACTGACAACACAACATGAGGGAGGAAGAGCCCCGGAGGACCCGCTCCCACATGGGACGTCACGCACATATAACGCTCAAACATTACATGACGCAAACGGGCATTTGCTCCTCCGACCGTCGGACCCAGCCCCGGAAATAAGCTCCGGCGGCTCTGAACGGCCCCGCCCAGCAGGCCCAATCCCAGAATCAGTCCGGGTGGCCCTGGGGGACGTCCTTACCTCGGGCGCGAGGGACACCCGGCCGCGCCTGCCCGCGCCGCCCCGGCGCGAATACGTCGAGTCCGGAAGGCCCCCGATACGAGTCGTCTCCGCACCCATTGCCCTCCCGAAGGAGTCAATGGGGCGGAGCCCCGCCAAGCTCCGACGATCCCAACTCGCCCGAGACGAGTCGATGTCGATCGCGACAGCGACAGCGAGCTGCTGCGATACGACAGCCCAAGGGGAATCGACAAAAAGGGGGGAAGGAGCCCCCGCCACGACGGCCCACACATGGGCGGCACTGACCCACGCGTACCGCCGCCCCTCGCCCCAACTCCGGCCGTGCCGGGACCGCTGAGGGGTACACGTACTCCCTGGGATCGCTCCAAACGGAGCACCTCCGCCCTCCACGGGGCCTACGCCTGGGGCCACGTCTGTCCCATGCCTATACGGCTATAAATGGCGCTCCCTGGCAGGTTTCCTCTTTAGGGTTCACTCTCTCCGGGTGAGGGTGGCTTTTAAGGCGGCCACTGTCGCCCGTGACAAAGACCGAGTCGGGACTACGCATTTGCGACTCCCCCTTCACCGGAGTTGGAGTCACGCGTCCTACGGCTCAATGCCCGGCTCGAGGTTTTCGGGGTAGCCAGGGCCCCGTCTGCGTGGGAGAAGGGAGGCGCCCACGCCCATCCCAACCGCCCTCCGCAGCCCCTGAGTTGCTCGGGTACCTCGGGTTCGCAAACACCCGTACCGCCGGGGTTGAGAAATGACATGTATCTAACCTAAGTGGTAGATTTATATCTTTTTCACAAAATTATATTACCTGACTTAACTTCAGTGACATGTATTTCAAAAAAAGATGTGAAATCTTTAAATTAAATTGTGCCAATTGTAAAGAGAATATGTATATTGCTTTGAAAGATAATTGTTATGCAACTACTTTAAAGAAATAAAACCCAAGTGGTATCTTCGTATTCCTATTCAAAGGTCTTCCTATTCTAAACCCAAGTGATAATAGCTTCTTAATTCTTTTTAACAAATTTTTAACATTACAAAGAATTAAAGAAGTAACGGTACAAAATAAAAATATTTAATTAAAACAAAATAAATAAATTTTTCTTGTAAAAAAACTTGGCGCTGCTAACCTTTGAAATTTAAACATTAAAATTTAAACATTAGTACTAAGATTTTTGATTGAATAAAAAACAATAAACATAATTTAGGGAAGAATGCGACAGGAGTAAAAAAGCAGCGCCAAGTTTTTTACAAAAAAATTTATTTATTTTGTTTTAATTAAATATTTTTATTTTGTACTGTTACTTCTTTAATTCTTTGTAATTAAAATAATTTTTTGTAATCTTAAAAATTTGTTAAAAAGAATTAAGAAGCTATTATCACTTGGGTTTAGAATAAAAAGACCCTTGAATAGAAATACGAAGATACCACTTGGGTTTTATTTCTTTAAAGTAGTTGCATAACAATTATCTTTCAAAGCAATATACATATTCTTTTTACAATTGGCACAATTTAATTTAAAGATTTCACATCTTTTTTTGAAATACATGTCACTTGAGTTAAGTTAGATAATATAATTTTGTGAAAAAGATATAAAGCTACCACTTAGGTTAGATACATGTCACTTGAGCTAAGTTAGATAATATAATTTATAATTTTGTGAAGAAGAAATTAAAGATTTCAAATCTTTTTTTTTAAATACATGTCACTTGAGTTGAGTACTGATATCTCCTATTTTGTAGTGTTAAGCAAGAATCTGCAAAACATTTTTATTTTTTATTTTTTAATTATTGACAAAATTAGCAATAACAACAAATACATAAAAATTAATAATATTTAAGTAAAAGTAAATTATACATTTCTCACAAAAATTGAAGGAACACTAAAATCTTTAAATATAGGCAAAATTCGAGTAGCTGTAATTTTGTTAAAAATGAATAAAATTAAAATTTCAAGCTTAAAGCGGGGAGCACACACTTCTGCATAACGCATAATGCGTAAGCATAAGAAAACTGATTGGTTTATTTCCTTATGCACATGTGTATGGACCAGTCAATTTTCTTATGCTTACGCATTATGCATTGTACAGAAGTGTGTGCTCCCCGCTTAAAACCTCTACTTTCGAAAGGTTACTAATATTCGTCCAATTTTTATTACGTCTAGACATAATTTTAATTCAGCGAATTTTTATTATGTCATGACATAATTTTAATTCTGCCGCTAGGGAATTTTTAAGTCGATTTTTATGAATCAAGCTTGAATTGGATGTCTAGGTGTCCCAGGTTGCCGATAACAAGGTCCACATAGTGCGCTCCATAGTTTTCGGTGTCCAGATGTATTAATACCTTGAATTTGATGTCCACGTGTTCCAGGTTGCCGATGACGGGTTCCAGATAATGCGCTCCATAGTTTTCGGTGTCCAGGTGTAATAATACGTTGAATTCGATATCTAGGTGTTCCACGTTGCCGATGACAAAGTCCACATAGTGCGCTCCGTAGTTTTCGGTGTCTATGTGTATTAATACCTCGAATTCGATATCTACGTGTCCTACATTCAGATTTAAAGTTATTAATACACCTAGACACCAAAAACTACGAAGCGCACTATGTGAACCTCGTCATCGGCAACCTGGGACACGTAGACATCGAATTTGAGGTATTATTACACCTAGACACCAAAAACTACGGAGCGCGCTATCTGGACCTCGTCATCAGCAACCTGGGACACCTAAACATCAATTTCAAGGTATTAATACACGTAGACACCGAAAACTACAGAGCGCACTATGTGGACCTCGTCATCGGCAACCTGGGACACCTAGACATCAAATTCAAGGTATTAATACACCTAGACACCGAAAACTGTGAAGCGCATTATCTGTACCTCGTCATCGGCAACCTGGGATACCTAAACATCGAATTTAAGCTTGATTCATAAGGATCACAATATATTATATATATACTTAATTTAGCTAAATAGAAATCTTTCTCCTGACCGATAAGTCTACCGACCTTTAATAATTTACCTACTAGATCGTTTGAAATACGCGCGCGGTATCAAAACTGGCGATACCTGCGCCGCCAGCGTCGAAAAAGTGAAAGGGACATTCTCTGATATATATATGTCATAAGACGTCGGCGTTAGGAGGAGAAGGAGGAGTATCTTAAATAAAATTTTTCACATTTGGACTTTGCGTCGCAATATCTCCGCTCGTAGGGCACGTAGCGGAATATTATAAAAGAAACTCCCCCCTAATTGGACCCCAAGCTATCGATCAAACCTACTTAGAACTTGATCCGTTCACTCGTTATCGAGATCTCAACATCTCGGGTACTCGCAACTCGTCGCGTCGCGTAAAAGAGTCACGGTCGATGTCGCTCCGCGTGTACTTGGCACGAGACACGGTAGTGTCTCTTGATATTAGAAGAATATTTATAACAGTTAAGGGAAAGGTACCAATACTCGAACACTTAAGCATAGGAAATGTACCAATACCTGAACACGTATCTGTGTCTGGATACCTTTAAAAAAATATAAAGGACCTTGCACACATCACAGGGAAAATTGGCCATCCGTCGAATTGGCTGAAATTTTAGTATGATGCAGGGGCTCCAAGTGTAATACGGTCGACTGAATTCTCAAAAAGTTCCTTCCTAAATGGTAGATGGCGTTACTAGATGCCACAAATACATATGTATAATTCATATCGGTGAGAGCTGTTTCGGCAGTGTCTGTATCGGTGAGTGTCGTCGGTTGGTGTCGGTGAGAGCTGTATCGGTGGCAATCAGTCATATATTGTGGTATATTGCAGATTGGGTTACAGCACGTGATTACAGTAAGTTGAGAATAATTATACCTGCTTAAAGTATGCAATGATAACGTAATGATACCGTTTACCAAATAAATCTAAGGACCAATCCAACCAGGGGATTCTGTAACTCCCTTACGACAGTTGTCGGATCGTTGCGCAGCTTTTTTACCATATTGGGTAAAAAACCATATTTACCATATTATATATATTGGGAGTACAAATTAGTTCGGTCCGTTTTCAAAAAATGGTTCTGGTTGTTATGAATGTTTAATAGTGACAGCTGATTTCGGCGGTTTCAGAGAGGTTAACATGTCAATAATACTCAGTTTATATCGCTTTAAGTTTCATTCAAAAACCTTGTTTTTTACTGTGTTGAATATGTCAAATTTTGTGTTAACTAAGCAGCATTTGCGGGAGGTTTTAGTTTTCTGCTTTAATTGGAAGAAAAGTACAGCTGAAGCGCATCGAATGCTTGTGGAAGTTTATGGTGACAATGCTCCAACTGATAAATTATGTAGGGAATGGTTTCGACGTTTCAAGAATGGTGATTTCAGCGTTGAAGACAAGTTTCGCTCTGGACAGCCAAAAAAATTCGAAGACAAATAATTGGAGGAATTACTCAATGAAGATTCGAGTGAAACGCAAGAGGCGCTTGCAGAATTACTTGGAGTGACTCAACAAGCAGTTTCCGTACGATTTAAATCCATGGGAATGATTCAAAAGTAAGGCAATTGGGTGCCTTATGAACTGAAACCGAGAGACGTTGAAAGGCGATTTTTCACTTGCAAGCAGCTGATTCAAAAGCAACAACCCTTTCTTTGTTGCCTTACGGAAAATATCTAACTTTAAGAAAATATTTTGTTTTTTGCTTTCAGACAACCGGGAGGAACGTTACAACGCCCGCCAATAGACGGGAAATCGCAGAGAGGGGTCCAGATTATTTATTATATATCAAAATTAAATAAAGCAAATTAAAAATAACTAAAATTTTTAGATACCTTAAGAATGCCTCTCTTTATCCCAAAAAGTTTTATTTGGCTATCATTAATAGTTTTCTAGAAAAAAATTCTTAAAAATCGCTTATTTTCTGGCCTATTACACTAGAATCCCCCCTTAACAGAGGAGAAATTAAATTTGAAATTGGTCGTCAAGCTTGGGGAACTTGGGAGTTTTTTGGCACTGTGCATGACCTCAGTATGGGTAAAATATCCTCCCAGAATGGGAGGATACGTGTTTGAAGATAATGATACTGAGGTCATGCACAATGCCAAGAAACTCCCAAGCTCTCCAAGCTTGACGACCAATTTCAAATTTAATTTCTTTCCCGTTAAGTGGCGAGATGCGTATAGAGGATCCCAACTACTTTATGAATCACTTGGCGATTTTCAATTTTAATTTAATTTAATTTAATTTCTCCTACATCCAAAAGATAGCCCAGTTTCTCCGCACGAGCCCCACTCGTGCAGTTTGGAATATACAAATTCCTGTGGTCAGGTGGACTCGAACCCGGGTTTTCGGGATTACGAGTCTGGCGCTTTACCACAAGACCACACTGCCACCCTCTTGTACCTCACATACATTATATATAAATATTACATGTACAAATTACACTTTTTTATACTTGAACAAGCGTGAATCATATAAAACAAAAGTACATTAAAATTTATTCTACAAATAGCGAGAATACTTTTTTCGCCTGAGATTACGCGTCACGTGAGCGATCGGCGGCTCGGCCGCTGAGCCTCGAGCGGTAGTGGGGGTATAGAAGGCGTCGCCTCGGGAATCGGCCCGAAATGTGCAACTAAATCCCGGCTCCAATTTATAATATAAATGATTAATAAATTTTATATTCTCAATTATTTATAGTCTCAATCATGAAGTTGTAATTCATATTCTTTATATTATGAAGCTATGACATATGACATGTCTGAAGATATGACATATTACATACAAAAAATATATTGTCTTATCTGAATTGTTTGTCTAAATTTTATTTATCTCAATTATTTTTAGATTCCATATTACACCTTTTCCACGTGACCCGACAGTCACAGTTATCTGTGCGCGACAAACATGTATACAATCAAATAGTACACTTAATGAAAATTTCAAAGCAACAGAGAAAGAGAAAAGTTTCCTTATACCAGCGGTTGAAAGAGGTGAAGAAGTTAGGCAAAAGTAATTTTATTACAATAATTGAGGAAATGCCAGATCCAATGCAAACATTCTTTTTATCCAATATTAATAATTTCAAAACAGATAAGTATAATCGGCGTTATTCAATTAAAGATAAAGCCTTTGCGCTGACATTAGCAAAGAGAAGTCCAAAATTATATAGATTTGTAGTCAATATTTTCTGCTTACCTAGTATCGAAACGTTAAGAAAAGTAATCAAAAATGTATCTATAAGTAGCGGCATATCAGAATGTGTATTTGAAAATTTAAGAGAAAGAGTCTCCAAATTTAAAGACTACCGAGAAAAATATTGTGTACTCTTATTTGACGAGATGAAATTAAGCGCAGGGTTATATTATAATACATCGACTGATATTATAGAAGGGGTTGTTGATACAGGTTTTGATTGAAACATTAATATTGCGGATCATGTCACAGTATGGATGTTAAAAGGTATATATGGACAAAGACCATGGAAACAACCCCTTCTATATACATTTTGTAAAGGCACATCTTCATGGCAGGATATTGCGTGCATGTATAAAGATATAATAAAACGATGCCATGAAATAGGTTTAGAAATAATAGCTTCAGTCTGTGATCAGGGTAGTACAAATGTTAAAGCTATCAATAACACTATGATTTTTGATAGTAAAAGAAATGCACCAACGGAAATGGAAAAACATGATAATATAATAAATATAGAAGGCATCAAAGTGATCCCCCGCATTTAATGAAATGCATTCGCAATAATTTGTTAACAAAAGACTGTAAATATATGTTAGAAGATAATGTTACAAAAGTTGCTAAATGGTCAAACGTGATACAAACTTATTTTATTGATAAGAGCAGAGAACTTGATGAATTCTTAGACAAAATTAAGGATTCTCATGTCATACCAGAAAAAATAAGAAAAATGAGAGTACTTTACTGCACACAAGTTTTCTCAAACACATATTTTAAAGTAATGTTATATAGTGAGCAAGAATTAGAAAGTAGATATAAGACATGAAAAATGCCTCGTGATGGTACAAATACAGCTTATTTTTTAAAATTTTTAAATGATTTTTTTGATAGCCTTAATGGAGGCATTAGAATGTGTGATCGAAGTATAAATGAGGAGACTATGACTTCTACTGCAACCGATAATTGCACACAAGAAGATATATGGAATGTTGGAATAAGATTTTTACAAAACATGTCTTTTATAAAAACAAAAAAAACATGATAAAGAAAGACCCAATGTCCTAAACAATTTCCAACATACTTTACGTGGGTTTAAGTTATTAAGAAGTTATTTAAGAGAATGAGGTTTCAATAGTTTTGCCACACGTGAATTTAATCAAGATCATTTAGAGAATTTTTCTGCCAAATTAGACAACATGGAGGAAGAAATATTATTCCAACTTGCTCTAATTTTTCTACTTATTACAGAACTTTATTAATAAATTCTTGCACGCAATATACATCATCTGGCAGTAATTGTGAAAATACTAACATAGAAAACTTAATACATTTTTTAACGATACCTGTTTATAACGAGTTGGGCGAGATTAATAACAATATTTATATTCCACAAAATGTAATGGAAGAATTACTCAATAATATAACAAAAAATTTTAAAAATATTGTTGAGAATATCTTGTCTGCAGTAAGATTTTGTGATATTTGTTGTGCCTTATTAATAAGCAACCAAGAGGCTGTGTTTGCGAAATCGCTGATTAATCCCGGCGATGGAAGCGAGATGAGAAGAACGCGCGTGGAAGGTGTTATTAATTATGCTTGCGTTTTTTAATGTAGCTCAGAGCGCAGTCTGAGCAGTCTTTAATGAGAACAATAGATGTACAGTCTGACCTGATAAATGTTGAGGGGACCTTAAATGAGAAGTCTGTGAGTTGTTTCTGTATGGATTAGGCAATTGTTAATTGTCTCCCTGTAAATGAGTCGCCCGTGAGCCGGTGAAACACGTGGCGGTCGGCACTCGCGCACGTGTGAGCTTGATCGGTCCTGAGGATGTACCAGATAAAATAAGCAGTCCTTATTTCGCTATATGAATGTATTCAGTCAGCGTAGAACGCTGCGTTGAGCATGAATCTAGGATACGACACTCGTTCGCACAGTGCACACGTGGTACGTCTATTCAGAGCGCGACTATTTGTACGACTTCGATGATCGCGAGGAAGAAGACGGCGATGAGCGCGCCCGTGCTTGCACAAACTGCCGCGTCGCTCCGGCCGGTCGTATATCAGATCGATGTTGCCATTTAATCGGATGGCGCAACGTGAACGGAATCTCGAACAGGCTGTAATAGAATATATAAAAAAAATAATTGCCATAACAAATTATTTTTTTAATAAATATTGTTACATTACTAAGCTAACCAAATATATAAAAACAAATATTGAGGAACTACTCATAAGTGTATTAATTCTGATATATGTTGCGAACAAAAGCATATTGAGAAATATGTGATAAATAAATATATAATAGTACATATCCGAAAAAATATTAAAATAATGAATAACATTTTAAATGGAACAGAGACTCCAACGGCACAAGCAAGTGAACTACATTCTCTAGCATATAATTATTTCAAGAAACATAGTAAAATAATCTCTAAAAAGCATGATGAGTAACATACCGAATTATAATATATAATTGAATTACTTTTATTTTACAATTGTTTATTTTCTTATTGTGTTACTAAAAAATGAAAAATGTATAATATTATATAAGGCATATATTATGTTTATTGACGCGTAAGTTTAATGTCTTATTGTATTTTGACACATAATTAATATATATAATAAATATATTATTAACTATAAATTATGCTATCTGGTTTTATAATATTTTTAATTTATTATCTTCCTTTAAGTTATACATACTATTTAGATTTAATCTCTCCGAAAATCATCAATACATAAATGATATAGTAGAACATAATAATATATAAGCTTGTTCTTTTCAGCTGAACTGCTGCATTAGTTCAAAGTTTATCTTTTTCCTTCCAATGTGGAGTAAAAAAGATAAACTCTGAACTAGTGCAGCAGTTCAGCTGAAAAGAACAGGTCTATTGAAACATATAAAGGATGAGCTATATATAGGTTTAATATGACATATATATACGAGTTTAGTTCCTCTCTAAGTGGTAGATGGCGCGCACAATTACCCACAATTTTGCTTCAGCTTATTATCACAGACGATTGGAGTCCCTGGTATGATGTAGTTCATGTCGACCTGATTAAAAGTCATAATGAGCCCGAGGTGTCAAAGAATGGACAGTTTCCGAGATACGGGAGATCAAAGGTCTATAATAGTACCTTATTCGAAAATTCTATTTTTTGTGTATATCCGCATGTGAGCAGTGTTGTTGTGTGCGTATGTGCTATTCTACATATGTATGTGTATTTGTAAAGCTTCGTAGGTCGAGTCGTCGAGAATCAGCTCGCTTAGTTATTTGAAGCCGAATCTTACTTCGGCGAGTTTCGGCTCTGGCTACACCAATATGCTACGCATGTAGTGCTGGGATTTTGTGTTTACTGGAGAAGGCATCCCATATCAAGGAATGGGAGATCTTACGTCCCACAATCTCACAGCACTGTATGTGAAGAGCGTGGGAAAAGCTTTAGTTGATAATTCAGATAAATACATCCATTTGGTACTTCTTTGTATTATTTTATGTACTTTTTTCTTTGTATTATTTTAACATCATTTAAGTATTGTTCGAATATTCGGGAAAGAGAGCGAGAGAAAAAATCTAAACAAGCGCTCTGTTGAAAATATAGCGATTTATCAGCATATGAAAGAGAGCGCGCTGCCATCTACCGTATTCATAAGTAAGCAACCGATTCCGTAAACACTCTATAGAGACCAATATGGGCCTAGTAACATTTGTAGTGCGTATGTTTCGCATGCAAAGGCGCTGCAATACTTGGTTTCCGCGTCCGTAGGGCGCTGCGATACCTGACTTCCGCGTTCATTATGGAAGTAGCGATCATGCTTTTGCGAGCTTGCGGATCGACGATCGTCATTACCAATTCATCTTCCGTCCAAGAAAGTCAAGCGTGTCGAGTCGTGTCTTATACCCGTTCTTTTCTCATTTATATTATCTAAAGATTGAGTCACGATATCGGTCTTCAGCAATACTTGATCTTAATTACTGCGAGCGGTCAAAATCAGAAGGTGACATAGCGCCAGAAAGGACAACGTTCGACACAAGGAAAGACGACGATCGACACGATGAAAGATATCGGCCATTGTCATGTATAAGGAAGAGCATCCGCCATTACTGATAATCTGAAGGACGTTGCAAAAACAAAGCATATATTTGAGGGAGATATACGATTGATGTCTCATTCCAAGGCGGTATTTCTCCTTTCTGGAGTTATTTTCACATAAAGTGGAAGCGCTTACAGGTAACTCTCGATATTCGTAAAGGGACCACTGATTAAGTTGTAAAATCATCTATCTAAGTAACTTGTCTTTGGTTCTAGAATATTCGAGAGCTTCTTCCTGGTTATTGGAATCAGGAATTATTAAGACTGTTTTTGCGGTATTGCAAAGCGTTCAATCCTGTATTCTTCTTTAGCTGTGGCCAGGCTTTAAGAAAAGAAAGACTCAAATTATAAGAAAGACTCGGTTGCAACCACGCGTATTTAGTATAATTGCATGCTCTCTTTTATCGTAATCTTACCTTCACTTTGTAAAGATTGTACGAATTCGTTAAGATATCGACTAAGAGTCATATAATCAAAGCGGTAAAGTTAATATTTTGTAAAATTGTATATATCTCGTTCTACAAGTATAATCTATTGCGATTTAGTCATATTTGTTTTCTTTTTGAAGTCAATTGCGTACTTCTAGTATTGCCTCATGTGACGAAATGAGTAATTACTCCGAAAACTCTACACGACAGTGAGATTATATTTCACACGCTTTATAATTTCCTTACAATGATTTGACATATTCTTTATGAATTAATGCGTTGAACGAATAGATTGAATAACAGTTCTTTATTCTTTAATTAATAATTTTTACTACATAAGGTAAAGATATACGTTTATTCCTTAAGAATAGTTTTTACATTGATTTCTCAGAAATCTCTTTTGCTTCGTTTGTAAAACAGCAAGCTAGTTCCACGCATTATTCTATTTCTCATGTATATGTTACAGTTAAAACTCGAAATCCGTCAAAACCCGAATTTACTGGTAAATTCTAGTTTTAACTAAACCAGCTTGGCAATTCGCGTTCTAACTAAAATAATTTAGTCAAAACTAGAATTGACCGAGTGCTTTAGTATATTCGCGTTCTAACTGAAAAAATTTAGTTAAAACTAGAATTAACCGACTGCTTTAGTAAATTCGCGGTTTAACGTGTTTCTCTTACAGTCAAAACGCGAAATCCCTTAATCGGCAATGCTATACATACATGTGTTACGCCCAAACACCGAAATCGCTCAGTGAGCGAAAAAAACATCCACAACGCGATGTGTGCATTTGAGAAACGTCCATGACGCGTTTTGCATAACTTGCACGTACTTTAAGTTATAAAGCGAGGTCCACGCTGCCTATCGGCGGAGGTAGGTGCGGAAGGGCGAAGGGGGGCCAAAGGCCCCCCCTTGCACCCCTCCCGCGTATGTGTGTGTATATGAGTAACGCGCTTTAAAAGTATTTAACTGTTTAAAGCGCGTCACTAATTTACGTAGGTTATTTGACGCGTTTTAAACACTTAAATACTTTTAAAGAGCGTTACTCACGCACACACACACACACACGCGCGCGCGCGCGGGGGGGAGGTGCAAGGGGGGGCTTTCGGCCCCCCTCCCGCACCCTCCTTCGTCAGTAAACAGCGTAGACCTCGCTTTATAACTTACAGTACATGCAAGTTATGCAGAACGCGTCGTGGACGTTTCTCAAATGCACACATCGCGTTGTGAATGATCAGCACCGTCCACAACGCGTCGTGGACCTTTCTCAAATGCACACATTGCGTTGAGGACGATCAGCACCGTCCACAACTGTACTGACTTGCACGACTGCACGTATTAGACAATTGACAAGCGCGCCGGCGACACGTTACAACTCGAATTCACTAAGAGCAATCAGTCAATTCTAGTTTTAACTAAATTATTTTAGTTAAAACGCGAATTTACTAAAGCGGTCAGTTAATTTTAGTTTTAACTGAATTATTTTAATTAAAACGCGAATGTACTAAAACATTTGGTCAATTCTAGTTTTAACTAAATTCATTTAGTTAGAACGCGAATTACCGAAAGGGCTTAGTTAAAACTAGAATTTACCAGTAAATTTGGGTTTTGACGGATTTCGGGTTTTAACTGTAACATATATATCAATGAATTGATGATTGCATTCTATGTTGAAATGTTTTTCATTGATAGTCCATTCATAAAGATGATTTATTCCTTAATACTTCTTAGATTTTGAATAACTCCAGTTATTCTCACTAACTTTCTTTTTGTAAAGTGAATTTGGTTAATCTCGTTTGTTTATTGCTTTATAATTTGTAAAAGAAGTATTTCAAGTAAGAAAGATACCTTAAATGAAGTGAACGGACTATCAATGACCGAATTTTATTATACTAAGATTATGTATTTGATTTCATATGTTATTACTACTGCGTTATATTTTAAACAACTTTAATATTTGGTAAAAAATTAATATATTAAGTCTAATTTTTAAAACCATAAATGAGTTGTGTTTTTTCAAAGACCATTACGATATCACGTTCTTTCTGGACGTGTACACGCTCGGTTAACGAAGGCGAAGCGGAGACCGAGGCGAGGGGCGCTCGGACGATCGTGTTTTGTTGTTGCCGGTCCCTGCTTGCGGCGAAGAAAGCTCGCGAGTCAGAGCGGGATCATCAACCGATCTTGTCTTTATCAGCTATCACCAATCTTGAAACGCTGCCATTGTGTCACACCGGAGAGTACGAGATCAGATGGCGATATAACGTCAGTGAGGGTAATATGGCCACTCATAGTACGCATGCTTAAATAAAAATAAACCCTTTTTTGACGGTGAACATGCTGGTCAAGTTTCATCTTGATCCGTGCATTAGTTTCGTAGGTGGCCATATTGCCATATTACTATATTGACATGTATCAAACCAGGCTACGCTCACACACACACACACATACGTAGAATGGCACATACGCACACAACAACACTGCTCACGTGCGGCTATACACAAAGAATAGAATTTTCGAATAAGGTACTATTATGGACCTTTGACCTCCCGTATCTCGGAAACTGTCCATTCTTTGACCTCGGGCTCACTATGACTTTTAATCAGGACGACATAAACTACATCATACTAAAATTTCAGCCAATTCGACGGATGGCCGATTTTTCCTGTGATGTGTGCGAGGTCCTTTATGAAAATAAACGTTTGGATATTATAACTGAAGTTTCAAACTACAAAAAAAATACTTTTATCTTTGATTTTAATTCGCGTTATCTATATATATAAAGGAAGATGTCCTGACTGACTGACTGACTCACTCACTCACTGACTCATCAACGCCCAGCCCAAACCCCTGAACCGAATTTTTACCAAAAGTATATAAAATGGTAGAATTTTCCGGGGAGTGCCACTATGTGTATAGTTTTTTGTTACCGATTTTCTGGAAACCGGTTTTTCTAATTCTTCTAATTTTTCGGAAAATAATTCACCGAATCTTAAAAAATTATAGATCAAACAGGGGCAGAATTTTCCGAGGAGTGCTATAAAGTGTATAATTTTTCGTTACTAATCTTTTTGGAAGCCGGTACGGAAATTTTTTCAATTCTTCGGGAATTTATTGACCGAATCTTAAAGAAGTAGGGGTAGAATTTTACGGGAAGCGCCATGATGTGTACAGTTTTCGTGGCCGATCTTTTTGAAAATTGGTTTTTTTAATTTTTCCAATTTTTCGGGAAATAATTGATTGAATCTCAAAAAATTATACATGAAAAAAGAGTAGAATTTCTCGGAGAGTGCTATAAAATGTACTATTTTTTGTTACCGATCTTTTTGGAAACCGGTTCGGAATGACCGAATTTCAAAGAATTGTACATAAAGTAGGGGTTGAATTTCCAGGGGAGTGCTATAAAGTATATAATTTTTCATTACCAATCGGGAAATAATTCACCGAATTTTAAAGAATTATTGATCAAACAGGGGCAGAATTTTCCGGGGAGTGCTATAAAGTGTATAATTTTTCGTTACCGATTTTTTTGGAAACCGGTACGGAAATTTTTTCAATTTTTCGGGAATTTATTGACCGAATCTTAAAGAAGTAGGGGTAAAATTTTACAGGAAGCGCCATGATGTGTACAGTTTTTGTTGCCGATTTTTTTGAAAACCGGTTTTTTTACTTTTTTCAATTTTTCGGGAAATAATTGATTAAATCTAAAAAAATTATACATGAAGAAAAAATAGAATTTTTCGGGGAGTGCTATAAAGTACTAGCTGGTTACCCGGGCTTCGCCCCGGGAGACATATGTAATAAGTCTCTCTCTCCCTCTCTCTCTTTTTCTCTCTTTTCCTCCCTCCCTTCCTCCCTCCCTCCCTCTCTTTCTCTCTCTCTTTCTCTCTCTCTCTCTCTCTCTCTCTCTCTCTCTCTCTTTTTTCCTCTCCTTCTTTTCCTCTCTCTCTCTAAGATCGGTAACGAAAAACTATACAGTTTATAGCACTCCCCGGGAAATTCTACCCCTATTTTATATACAATTCTTTAAAATTCGGTCAATTATTTCCCGAAAAATTCGTCAAATTTCTAATACTGGTTTTCAAAAAGATCGGTAACGAAAAATTATATACTTTATAGCACTCCCCGGAAAATTCAAACCTTACTTTATGTACAATTCTTTGAGATTCGATTATTCGGAACCGGTTTCCAAAAAGATCGGTAACAAAAAATAGTACACTTTATAACACTCCTCGGGAAATTCTACTCCTTCATGTACAATTTTTTGAGATTCAATCAATTATTTCTCGAAAATTTCTTTTTTTCTCTCTCTCTCTCTTTCTCTCTTTCTCCCCTTTCTCTCTCTCTCTCTCTCTTTTTCTCTCTTTCTCTCTCTCTCTCTCTCTCTCTCTCTCTCTCTCTCTTTCTCCCTTCCTCTCTCCCTCCCTCCCTCCCTCTCTCCTTCTTTTTCTTTAAGATCGGTAACGAAAAACTGAACAGTATATAACACTCCCCGGGAGATTTTATATACCCTTATTTTATATACAATTCTTTAAAATTCGGTCAATTATTTCCAGAAAAATTGATCAAATTCCTAATACCGGTTTTAAAAAAGATTGGTAACGAAAAATTATATACTTTATAGCACTCCTCAGAAAATTCAAGCCTTACTTTATGTACAATTCTTTGAGGTTCGATTATTCGAAACCGGTTTCCAAAAAAATCGGTAACAAAACATAGTACACTTTATAACACTCCCCGGGAAATTCTACTCCTTCATGTACAATTTTTTGAGATTCAATCAATTATTTTCCGAAAAATTTGAAAAATTAAAAAAACCGATTTCCGAAAAGATCGGTAACAAAAACAGTAGGTAAGCTAGGCCGATTCCGGGCCATGGGATCTGAGGGGGGGTGAAGAGCGGGAGGGGAACCGCGGGCGGAAGGGGGAAACCGCAGGCAAGGGAACCGCGGGCGGAGGGGAGGGGGGATCCGCGATTTTCGGGCGCCGCGGGGAGGGGAAGGGGGGAACCGCGTTTTTCGGGCGCCGCTAAAAAGGCTGACCGCGTTTTCCGGCGCCGCGGGGCGAGGGGGTTCGCGTTTTCGGGCGCCGCGGGAGGGGTCCGCGTTTTTACCGCGGGAGGGGTCCGCGTGCAACGGCCGCGCCGGTCCGCGTGACGTCAAACGCTCCCGCTCGCGTTATCTCTCCCTCGTAGATGTTTCCTTTTCGTTCGCGCGGTCTCTTTCCCTCGCGCGTTCTCGCTCGCTCCCGGCCCCCGGTCGCGCGCGTCTTCTCGTTCGCGCGCGGTCCCTCCCGGCCCCCGGCCCCCGTTCGCGTTCTTGCTCCCGACTCCCGGCCCCCGTTTGCACTCACGATCGCGTTTAATTAAATTTATATTATACATAAAAAATTCGCTTACCACCGCGGGGTTTGAACCAAAAACCCCTGGCTTTTGAGTCAGTCACCTTCAGAATACAGGCCAGTCTCTTAATTTACACAATAATACCTATACACTAAAATACTGCAGGCTATTTACACAGGCTATTTACACAGTTAAAAGTTATACAAAAACACACATGAAACACAGATTACACGGTGAAATTAGGTATAATGGGTCCCCGCACGATGAACAAAACAGACCATCCATAAGAATATAGGAGATCGGCGATTCCGATCTCGCGACGGAATAGATATCGCACTACGTCGACTCTCCTCTTATACAATCTGCTACAGTTTCTCATCTTCGGTTCGGTGATTTTCACAATCTTGAATTTAGAATTACGTATCGGTTTGCAAAGTTTTGCGTACTCGCTCATATTGGTGGGCTTTGATATACAGCTCTTAAGATGGTGAACCAATTGTTGTATAAACCGCACGATCAAGCACACTAACTGACTCTCACTTCTAGTCCTCGACTACTGAGCGTACCATCAAATTCATCCTTCTATGTTCCACTATTGTCACCCCGTTTGCGTATCATATATAATTTTATCTCAGTAGCCGTACATCAGCTATTTGCAAAATTTGCAATTTTGCACGTGTGCGATGAAATCATTGCATACGTTCTCGCTCACGATCGCGTATCTTTTTTTCGCCAACGATATTTAATCGTTCAGATCTTAATGTTTAATTTATAATATTACATTTAAGTAAACGATAAACGAAGCTTAACAAAAGGGAACGGTAAATGAAAAAAAAAAATTTTAACCATATTATATGCATTTATTTATCATGTAGCATTATACATACACACACAATAGTATCCAAAGCGTTATACACAATAGTATCCAAAGCGTAGGCAAATAATTCACAATCAATAATCGAATTTTTATCATAAAATTCACGAAAGATTGTAACTGCGTTACATTTATCGGTGATACAATTTTGACGTAAAATTGTTACAAACTGTTTGAATTTTTCACTTACGCCGTGAACATTTTGACATAGTTGAAAATACACATTCTCGACGCAATGTTCTAGTTCGAACAGGAAGAGTACAGTTGACGGTTTCATGTACAAGCTGGTGCCGCACGACGTCAATTTTACAATATCTGCGTCACGTATTTTAACAAGCTTCAGATCTCGAAACGTTAGCGATGATGGTGCCGATGACTGCACGAGTCGCTGTATATCTGCACGTTTTTCGATGAATATTACTCACGTTGCATGTGGCAGAATTATCCGATTGCCTCGGTTATCGCCAATATGTATATCCACAGAGGACATAGGTCCCGCGTTGATTCCAACATCTAAAAATTTATATGCTGTTGATGTCAAGGCAAATCTCCTTCCCAAAATACGTGGCGTATAACGGGGTTTACCAAAACTGTAAAAATACAATTATATGTTTATAAAAGTATTATTTTGCACAAGTATATACGAAATTTAGCGGTACTTACTCATTGTGCTGTTTCTCGCACGCTTCATCCGGGATCGGAACGTAGTAGTTCGCACCGTGAGTGTTCATCGTATCTGGAGGCTGTTTGCGACGTACTCGAACCGTATCGAACTCTCGACTGCGCTCTAGAATCCTCGTAGACCATTTATACATACCCAAAACTGCAAATCTTGCAAAAATAGCGGCTGCTGCATGGTGACCACCACCACAATCCACATATACGTTAAATGTGATATCTTTGTCAAGAACATTCGTGATGAGATCACCTCATCGGGCATCAAATATGATTTCTTTTCATGAGCATACGTGTCTCGCGATGATTTCATCGAACACGTGCAAAACTGCAAATTTTGCAATTTCGCATAAGTCAATGGAGCGTTATTGTTTTGAAGAACATGTCGCAAATGTATCGCGATGATTTCATCGAACACGTGCAAAACTGTTTCAATTATTTGATCTGTATAACTGTTATTGAACCGCGATCAAACAGCTATGAAACAGCTATGAAACAGCTATTGAACCGCTATGAAACAGATATCAAACAGCTATTGAACCGTTATGAAACGCTAAAAACCGCTAAAAACAGCTAATGAACAGCTATTGAACCGCTATGAAACACCTAAAAACAGCTAAAAACAGCTATGAAACAGCTATTGAACTGCTATGAAACAGCTAAAAACAGCTATGAAACAGCTATCAAACAGCTATTGAACCGCTATGAAACAGCTAAAAACAGCCAAAAACAGCTATGAAACAGCTATCAAACAGCTATCAAACAGCTATTAAACCGCAATGAAACAGCTAAAAACAGCTATCAAACAGCTCTTGAACAGCTATCAAACAACTAAAACAGCTATCTGTATAACTGCGATCTGTATAACTGCTATTGAACCGCTATCAAACTTTTTTTAAACAACTAAAAACAGCTTTTAAACAGCTATTAAACAACTTAAAAAAACAGCTCTTGAACAGCTAAAACATCTATATTATACTACAAAGTATGTGAAAAAAAGAAATAAAACATTTATATATACATATATAGTTTATTTCAAAAAATTATAATTTTTTTGGTGTCGCGACCACCAGTTAAATATTTTTAATACATTTTGTAATGCGCAATTCTTAACATGTTTTTCGCATCTTACAGTATTAACATCTAGATTATTTAAAAATTCGATATCTTCGTAATCTGCATCCAAAGTCTCAATTTTTAAATGTTTTCTCGCTTTATTCTCAAGCAGATCCACCAGCCATTCTCGTTTCTGGCATCTCTTGACGTACACAAGAGTCGACGTCTCGTCGCCCTCTCCAAGTACAGCCGATGTAATTAGATGTTTCGCCATGCTGTAGGGCATGTTTCCGTCCTCCCATCGTAGTCCATGGTGATTCGCAATCAACCAGAAAGCGCATGATCTGTCGGATTTCGTGAGGCGACTCCATGGCATGGGACATGTAAAAATGTAATGCGCCAAAACGGTCCCGTTTCTCAGAACCGCCACCTCTTTCACGACAAATTTCATCCCGACGGTGAATCGTTGCAGATCGACAAACGTCGGTACGATCATGACGAAACGATGGAGCAATCTGTATCTTATCGCGGTACATCAGTGTATCTTATATCGCAATATCTGCTGATATTGCAATTTACATGAGTTTGCGCACTACATTAGACAGCGGGCATTATTCGATTACACGATCATGCAAGATAAGGCAATAGGCGGTAGTATTTGCAGGTACATTTTCTTTACAATCAAATTCTAGCGCTCTTGACAGAATGGTTTTGTCGCGAGCAATCGATGACAACAAAAGGTCCTTCCATCAGGAATGTATACAAGCTGCAAAGCGTATCGATAGAATCGTATCCGTAATAAGTTTTACGAAAACGCGCATACATATCTAAAAGAACGGCGTATCGATTTTTAGTAAAATCCAGATTCATATCGTCATACGGATAAAATTCGGAGTTTAGATAAAGTTTGACATTAGTCAAGTTACAGTCATCGAATACGCTAACATTTTGACATGATATTCTTGCGGCCGGTCTGCAGCGCAAAGATAACGTACCGCGGCTTCTCTAGCTGAGTCGCCGTTTTGACGGCCCACGAATGCTTGGTCGTGCTCTGCAACATGGGGTACTCGTACAGATCCCACGAACGAAAACTGACACTAAGATATCGCCCGCTTTCCAAGGCCCGTAGCATGGATAGCTTATTGATCTCGTTTAATGTGACGTGAGGCATTCGCCACTGTATTTTAAACAATTTGATTTCCAGCTCCGTCGCGGGATTTCCTACAATGCAATTGTTATCGCTACGCGCTCGTATCAAAATTAATTCGTGACGAGCGTTAACAACGACGCGTTTGTAATCTTCGCAAAAGCCCAGCAACAACTTGAACGGTACGCAAAAGTTGAAGTATCCTTCCGGTATGCTCGATGTAACGTCCCAGCATTCCGCATGAGTTGAGAATCATTATACGATAGCGATACATAGTTCTTGATGGTACTGGTTATTCCAACGTTTCTGTTGCGATCAATCTCCACGCCGTTGAGCTCGTATCGAATCTCATCGAACATGAACGCCACGCAATTATTCGCAATTGTTGCCTGAGACTCATCATTCCTTCTCTTTATTACCAATCGTCCTTCAACGTAGAGAAAGCTTTCACACGGCAACGTGTATAAATCCTGCTGTTGTATGGGTATTCTTATCTCATCGTTATGTCCAAACGTTGTGTTGGCGTACGGATTGTACGTGTGTGTCTCAATCTTGACGATGCTGTCGTCAAAGATCAGTTCACCACCAATGTTTAAGATATTAGCCACTTCGTACGACGAAACCCAATGATTTCAAAAATTCAACGTTCGACGCAGTGAGTTTCTTCTTTGGCGATCGGATTGTCTTTTTGTTTCTCGTTTGTCGCACCTGCTCAGCTTCGTTCAGTATGAGCATCTCACGTTATCGCCGTCTTCGTACATGCAGTCTAACGGTGATCTCTTCTCCGCGAAAATCAATCAATCGACCGTCCTGATCCACGACGCGAAGCGTCAAGTCCGAAATGCTCCGTACGATGATCGGAAGGTAAATGATCTGTGCCGGCGTTTCCGATATCTTATATCCTGGAGGCACGCTCGGTGAAAACTTGTGTATCGTATGCACGTACTTGTCGTTGCTGTACGCATCAGCGGTCACGTTACACTCTATGCGAATGATGTTTACGTTGATTATATTTATCGGAACATCCGATTCGTGCCATTGTCGCGACTTCAGTACGCGATTCGCTGAAAATCCCAGCAGCGATCCAATGTTGTTCGGTTTTGTAAAATTTATCCGATAAGCGCACTTGATCTCGCTCTTCATCGTATTGTTGTTGGCTCGAATAATAATCAATGGATGCGGGTCATCTTCGTTTGTCGAGATATTATTGGACTGGTCCCATAAAAAAGCGCGTTTCAGATACATGTCTATATCACGCAGTTCGTACGATCCTTCGGGAATGGTAATCTCCTTGTCGTTGTCGCCATAGTAGAATTTATTGTTCGACGAATTTACATTTGGTATCGTGTGATAGGTTTCAAAATCTGTCAGACCGAGCTCGTAATCGACATCGCTCAAATCCACGGCGGGAAAGTAGCTTACCGCGAGGATGCTGCTCTTGTCGGTGAGCGTAAATGTCAGTGACATGTTTGAATAAATACTGAGATTAAACAGCGTAACGCCGGTCTTTAAATTGATTGTCAACCGACTGTAGAAAACGCAGACACAGTTGTCCGCAATTGCTCTGATCGTATCGCTGATGAGGCGTGCGATTGTACTCTATTACATTGTTCTCTAGATACTGCGCCAATTCTCTCGGTGGTCGAAGATTGCCAAAACTGTCGAAATATATGGCACAATCTCCCCTCTTCGCGTACGCCACCCAGTGAGTACCCGATCCCTCAGTATTATCCAAATTCACGATACCACTCTCGTTTCGACGTATACCGCCGATCGGTAACGAGTCGCGCATGAAAATACCTCTAAAATATGGAATGCGCATACATTTTGCCAATTGTTGCAGTTGCACATTGGTAGTTACACCCTTGGGAATTTTTAGCGTCTCTTCGGCGTTTTCTTTTCCTCGAAACTCCCCGTCCGCGTTTGTAGGGAGCGAGATAAAGTCCGTGACCTTCCATGGCGCGATTGTGACGTTGTATCTCTTCCAGCTGACGTCGCGCGGCTTTGTTATCATTCACGGCCTTTGCGACTACCGCCGCTCCGCCGACCAACGAGCCGAGAACCCCTAATAACGGCAGGATCGGTAGGATACCGCCGCGTTTCGCTACCGAAAGTATTCGCTTGGTCTTCTTCTTTTTCTTTGTTTTCAAACCCATACCGAGTTTCGTTTTAGCCTTCATGGCCGCCCAGACGGCTGTAGCCGCAGTTCTCTCTCCGAGAGTCGAATCGTTCGCGGTGACACGTTTTCGCGCTTCCGCGGCGAGTATATTGTCTGCCACGTGTCGTTCTGCGAGATCGTTGCTACGCGAGTAGGCTATGTCGTGCTCGCGACACGCTGCGTCCAATGGATTAATACCCCGATCACCTCTTGCCAATCGTGTTTCTATAAGCGATGTGCGTTTGCTGATACGGCAAATTATAATGTATTAAACAGCGCCGATATTGCTAAACCTCCGAATCTGCCTTGATATGTTCGGGAAGCTTATCCCACAAATAATCTATGTGATTATAAAACTGTCGCAGTAGAATGACCTTTGGTATATACTTTAACTGCTCGGCAATTAAATCGTAAATATCGCTGTTATCCGACACGAGCAAAAACATTTTAACGACTGAGCATCTCAGCTCTACGCGTCTCTATAAATAGGCCAGCTTTCTCGATACTGCATTTTATTCGTTGTGGAGGGGAGGTAAATTGCGGTTCGTACGACAATCGCGGACAATCAAAGTGACAAACTTTGACGATAAAATACTGTTAACGAAAGAGGTGCGCAAACATGGAGGCATGCTACCGATTTCTATACGCGGCATCATCTGTGGCCCGTCGAATTGCGGCAAGACAAACGTCTTGATAAGCTTGCTGGAAAGTCCGCACGGTGTACGTTTCGAGAACGTGTATGTGTACTCGAAATCGTTGCAACAACCAAAATATCGATATTTGGAGAATATACTAACACCGATAGAAGAGATTGGCTACTTAACGTTTTCGAATAACAGTGACGTCATTCCGCCGAGCGAGGCGCTCCCGAATTCTATCTTTCTATCTTTGTCAGACGTATGCAAAGATACCGAAGCATCTTATTCGCGACAACGCAAATTTATTGATTCTGTTTAAACAGGATGGTACCAATCTGAAACACGTGTACAACGATCACGTTAACACAGATATGTCTTACGATGATTTCAGTAAATTGTGTCATACGTGTTGGCAACAAAAGTATGGATTCGTGGTGATAGACAAGGATAGCGCAATTTCGAATGGTTGATACAGAAAAGGATTTAACGACTTTGCGATACCGAAACGTGGTTAGTTGTTGTCGACGCGCCGATTGAACAACGTTATCGCAATATGGACAGCAGCGAGGAGATTAGAGAGCGTGAGAGGATAGCAAATCAAATTGCGAAAACGAGCAATTTGATTCGCAAAAAGTATCACGCCTTGAAAACTGGTAAAGTGGAGGAAGATGTCGCGTTGGAAAAACACTTTAAGCCCATCATCGAGCCTCTAAGGCAGATTGTCGAAAACACCGTTGGCAAAGAATCTGATGTGTCAAAGATTGAGCATGAAACAGCGTGGGAAGACGAAGAGCCGAAGCTCAAACGACAACGACCAAACGCCTCGTTTAACGACTCTGTAATGGCTTCAACTCCGATTACATTGAAAAGATCGATAAATGTGCCATCTAATTTGAGCGAAATAACCAAAATTTTACAGCCGCGTAAAGCAAAACGATGATGTTTTCGAAACCACGAATGACTCATTCGTGACGTCCGTTCGACAGCAGTTGCAAACATCTGAAGGTCGAAAAACGTTGCGAGATAAATTGGGTCCATTGAGCCAAAAGTACATCGGGGCAGTTCTGAGCGGCGATGAAGAAAGCGGTATGGACATCGCGTACGGTGTTAAATTCAGCAACGATGGAATGATGCTCGGTAATAAACGTTTCGACGTGAACAACGAGGACAACATAATTATCGACGGCATACGATACGCTGGCACACGCGGTCTTTTCGAATTAATCTTTAAGAAATATCCCGATGACGATATCTACACGGAGGACGATATGCAAACATACAAGAGCATTCTGTTGATGACGAATGTTCATAAACGCAATTATGATGCTCACGCTCAAATAAAGGGCAACGGGGGATACAAGTACACACATATAATCGGGCCGTTGATTTCGGGTAAAAAAGCTGGAAAAGGTATACTGCGTGCCATGACAGGCAATAAGATCGACCATATAATTGCATCGTTGATATCGGGTAAAAAAGCTGGAAAAGGTATACCGCGTGCCATGACATTAAATGACAACAAGATCGACTATGTTCATTGGGACGATCCTAACGAGCTCGTAGATCGTCTCCGATTGCTCGAAGCTTCACGCCTAGCGGGTCACACCGGTCACGATAACGAGATCCTGTCGATTATCGAGGAACTTCGCGAGACTGGATTTATTATAAATTAAATGGTGCGACAGCGATCCGTTTAATCAACATTAAAGTGCCGATCAACAAGTTTGGTTTATCGCTCGGAAGAGGCAGTGCTGAACCGTACTATCAATGGAGCGGATTAATCAGAAATTACGTGCGCGATAACGCCCTTTGCATGGTCGCCACCGACTTTGACGCGAAATCGCGCAAGATTCGACGGATAGCGCCGCCTGTAGATGATGGCGATGCAGCTAATAAACGTTACGTGCAGCAGAGCGTGCAAATTTTGAAAGATCGACAGGATGAAATTGAGAGAAAGATGGCCGCATTTCAGAGTAACGTGCAAATTACACTAAACGAATTTCAAAAGATGATTCAAGATGTAATTGCGAATCATCGCGAATAGATAAGAACGTACATCTGATATCTGCGTCAGTTGCGCGTCATCGTCATGGCTGGTAAGAAGCAATCAGCTGAGAAACGAAGGCTGGTGGAAGAATTACACGCTCCTGCGAGAAGAAATTTTTCTCGAAGACGCGTCATAGTGCGCGGATACGATGACCTGTAACAGGCGGATGTGGTCGAAATGCGTCCATATACGCGATTCAACAGAGGCTACCACTACATACTCACCGTTATCGACGTGCTGAGCAAGCATGCATGGGCCATACCGCTCAAGGCCAAGAGCGGAACCGAAGTTACTGTGGCGATTGCGAAAATAATTCGAGACGGCGGAAGATGCCCGAAAAATCTGCAGACTGACAAGGGAAAAGAATTTTACAACGCAAACGTGCAGAAACTCTTGAAGAAACATAATATCAATCACTATTTGACCTATTCCGTAATGAAGGCATCGGTCGTCGAACGATTCAATCGCACGCTCAAGAACGACATGTGGAAGATGTTTACACGCAATAGAAATTACAAATGGATCGACTCGCTGCCGGTCCTCGTATCGGATTACAACGCGCGAAAGCATTAAACTATCGGCATGCGACCCATCGATGTTACCCCCGCGATCGCCGACAAGCTCCTAACAACGGTGTACAGCCACGTAAAGATCTCTGCTCCCGCGCGATTCAAAGTGGGCGACTCGGTACGCGTGAGTAAATTCAAAACAATCTTCGAGAAAGGATACACGCCAAATTGGACCACGGAGGTGTTTAGAATCGTCAAAGTGCAGAAAACTAATCCCGTGACGTATCTGTTGGAAGATTCCTGCGGAAAACCCATCGCCGGCGGCTTCTACGAATACGAGTTACATCGCGTTGCTAATCCCGACGTGTATCTCGTTGAAAAAGTTTTGCGCAAAAGGGGGATGAGGTTTATGTAAAGTGGTTAGGATTTGATAATTCACACAATTCATGGATACACAAGAATAATGTATTGTAAAAATTTATTACAATATAAAAACATATTATACATACAAATGTGTCATTTATTTTCCTAAATGTATTTACAATATATTTACAATGGTATTTTATAATGTCCCCATGTCAGCGTTTCGGTAGAACCGGATATAATGTAGCGCTTATCGTCGTACGGACTTAGAGCTATTTTCGTTTCGGATATGGTGTATACCTCGTGTAGTTTGGATCTTATGCAAGCCTGCTGTCGCGTCATTTCAATTTCATCGCGCAGACACCGCGTGTAGTCGTCGAAGTTATCGACCTAGCTACGACGTTACTCTTAACACCTTTAGCCTTTTTCGTATCTTTTTTACCGTCTACTCGCAAGGCGTACATCTTTGCTCTAAGCCCGACAAATTCGGTCATTATCGCACCGTTGTTTTCGTCTTTCATTAAGCCCGGTACTTTTTTATTGGCGAGTGGGATACTGTATATATTATTGTTCGCGTAATCGCTAGTGTCAAATTTATTAATGTGGCGCTTCATGGTATCATACACATCGTCGCACTCGATGTGATAAATGAGACTGTCAGTATCGGTGTACGTGACTTTACACTTATCGCGATACAACGGTAACATGTACTCGTGATGAAATTCGTACAAACATGTCTTGGATATATCGAGAATGCACATACCCACGTAGATTGGTTTGTCGAACTTCACCTCGAATTTTCGCATTTCTATTGCTACAAGATTCTCCGAAAAGACGCTTCGGCTATGAAAATTTGGTTTCGCAATCAGTGTCTCCGCGCCGTATCTACTTTCCCAATGAGTCACGAGTCGCACGTCAACGTGATTGCGTACATTCTCCATGGTTTTACCAAACACGGCATTGTTCATCAATTTGTATAAATTTTTTTCGAAATCATTCTTGGTCAATGTCCTAAATTTCGTATTAAGTTCTATATAATCGCGAAGCCATGGAGATTGCGCGAATTTCAGTATGCGGTGAATCTTTGCTATGCGGAGACCGTGACGAGTACACTGCTGTAGGTTGCGATAATGTATGATATAACGTTTCTTATCGTATAATGTTGCGAGGAGCTTGTCCTGCCGCTTACCGGGTGGTTTATCGCGCGTCGGACAGAACGGTAGGTCAATGTGCGCGTCGTGAAGATGTTGTGGATACTCCAAGTCGACTTCGAGTATGCAGCCTATCGAGGAATCTAACGCGACATGCATAACATTAAAATCGGTTACGTCGTCGACCCATTTAAAATCTGTATATGGCAATGGTTGACACATTGCCCAGCCGTATAAGTTATTTACAAAATACATCAAAATACATCAGGTACGACGACGGTTTCGATGGATCGTACGACTGCATGTACTTGTTGTTGGCCAGCGCGTATCTGTTTGAACATTGACTCAAACCGCCGCGTATACCGCGTTCGATAAACATGATCATGTCAATGTCGGTGAGCAATTCGAAATTGATGTGTGTATGCTTTAACATGGCATCCCATGTAAAACCCGGTAGAGTATAATAATACGCGGGATCGAGTCCATAACTCGCGACGCAACTATCGCGAAAATTTTCAAAGATATCGGCCAACAGCAAGACATCAGTTTTGAGATATAAATCGCTGTAATCACCGAGCGCTCGAATGGAGAACCGCTGCCAGACGTTGACGGCGTGCGCGTAATCGCTCTCGGATACGGTGTCACCTGTCAATGAACTGTGCTCGGGGGGCGGTAGAGCGTTCCCCGGATTTGCGATTAAACGAGACTCGAAGGACCAGCGAGGATGTTGCGGTCCCCGCGAAGCGATTATACGAGAAAGTACGAAAAGCGAATAGTATAATAGCAAGGCGACTCACCGTTTCGTTGCCCGGGCCCTCTCGTCGAGGTGCTCGAGTCGTCCATCTCCCTGGGCAGGCAAACTCTCCGTGATAGCGTGAAATGTCCGGCAGTCAAGGTAGACGCAGGCAGCAAGCAAAAGACACACCGAAAAGGCAGGCAAGCAAAGCACATGCAATATAGCACTCAGAGCGAGACACGGCGCGCAATGCTCGGTGAATCGGTTCCAGTAGCGAGTCGATCACTTCCAAAAATGTTAGCACGACGACTTCCGGAGCGAGAGTGTAGGCTCGCGTCGCGCTCCTGTTAAGAACCGGCGCGAGCGAGTATTGCTCCAACAATTGGGGATGCCACCCGCGGGCGGGCAGCACGAGTCGGGTGAGTCGCGCGAATATTGACTTAGATCGCGATTCGCCAATGTTCTGCGCGAGCCCTAACGGGTGATCTATTTATCGACGGCTCGACTTTACCGTCGAATCACGAATACGACAATATAATGTAACGCGAAAAACCGCTAATGCTACCGCGGACAAACTAACAATTAATATGTACAACTATATACAGGGGCGAGCTCCAAACATACCCGCCCACCAAAATACGCGGTATTTTCTTTCTAACCCCGGGCAATCGTCGGCGAAGCCGGGCCCATTGGTAAAGGGCACAACTTCACCAAGGGGCGCACCAGAGAGCCATCCGCCACCCGTACCGTGGCGACACGCGGAACGCCATCGCTACCTGGGTGTAGCGTCTCCAACGTAAAGGCGGCAAGTTGGCGTCCTTGATGAGGACCAGCGAGCCAACATCGATTTGATTAACCGAGGTCCACCACTTGGGACGCTGTTGCAGATTAGTGAGATACTCCTCGTGTCAGCGTTTCCAGAAGTCTTGGTGGATGCGTTGAACGAGCTGCCATCGACTCAAGCGATTGATCGGCCGCGAGGTCACGTCGTGCGTGGGAACGGATACCAGGGGCTCCATTGTCAGGGAATGTCCCGGGAATAGGACTTCGAGATCTGACGGGTCGGTACTCGCAGGGCAGAGGGGTCGGGAATTCAGCACGGCCTCGATCTGGGCGAGGACGGTAATGAACTCTTCGACCGTCAGGACTTGGTCCCCCATCACTCGTCGCAGGCGAGTCTTGAATGATTTTACGGCCGACTCCCAGAGGCCGCCGAAGTGGGGCGCGGAGGGAGGATTAAAGGTCCATTTTATCCTCTCTCGTTCCGCCGCAAGGCCCATGTGAGTTTCAAGTTCGCGGGCCGCCCCTATAAAATTAGTGCCGCAGTCGCTGTAAAGGAGTGAGCAGCGTCCGCGTCGTGCCACGAATCGTTGCAGCGCAGCGAGAAAGGAGTCGGTGGACAACGAAAGGGCCACCTCGAGATGCAAAGCTTTGGTAGCGAAACAAACGAATAGGCAGACATATGCCTTGAATGAGGAGACGCCACGAGCGCGGCGAGTGACCAACGAAAACGGTCCAGCAAAGTCGACGCCTGTAATCGAGAAGGACTTGACCTGACTGACTCGTTCGGACGGCAGGATCGCCATAAAGGGTTGGGTAGCACGCGGATTGGCTCGAAAGCACCTATAGCAGCGCGAGAGGATGCGGCGGATGGCGCGGTGTACTCCCAAAACCCAAAATCTCTGGGACAATAAGTACTGCATCGCGCGTCGACCCGGATGTAAGTGAGCGCGGTGCACCTGTTCGATCACGAGCTCTGTGAGCCTATGCTTATTGGGTAACAGTGCTGGGTGTTTGTTCTCGTATGAAAGTGCGGACTACACGAGCCTACCGCCCACCCTGAGGAAGCCCGAGGGATCGAGAAAAGGAGCGAGCTTGAGAAGCGGCTTAGGGATCCCTTTTCCGACCCCAAGTCGATCTATCTCATCCCGAAATGCCTCCGCTTGTACGATTTTCACTATGACTAGCAAGGCGGAATGCAACTCGAGCTGATCGATGGCCAACGTCTCAGGAGAGGACCTGGCGCGGCATCTATTTACAAACCTAATACTATATGCGATTATTCTACAAATTTTATCCAACGACGAGATTTTATCTAACAATGCACGCACCGCGTTGGGCGTGTCGATCGCGACAAGAGAGGTGACTCGTTCTTCCTCGATAGGAAGGACGTCCAGCTGAGTTGGGGGTTTAACTCGAGGTTCGAAGCGCACGAGCCACTCGGGGCCCGTCCACCACATCGAATTATCCACCAGATCGCGGGGATAGAGTCCGCGGGAGCAATGATCCGCCGGATTGGTCTCCGTATTCCGTATCGACGTGACCCCAGGATGAGACCGGTACCTTCTCTTGAATGAGCGCAACGCGGTTGCGGACAAACGTCTTCCACCTATGTGGAGACGAGCGAATCCAGGCAAGGGCCACCTCGGAATCCGACCACGCACGCTCGTCGTCGACTCCGAAGCGTCCCTGCAGGACTTGACGAACGTAAGCGATGAGCCGCGCAAGTAGCAGGGCGGCGCAAAGCTCCAAACGAGGGATTGTGACAGACCGGAGAGGGGCCACCTTCGACTTAGCGCAGAGTAAACGAAGAACGGTACCCTCCCGGGTTATAAAACGCAAGTAAATCACGGCTCCGTAGCCCAACTCACTGGCATCGCAGAAGCCATGAAGCTCACAACGAACGGCATCGCGGGTGCCAAACGTACGCGGGATGCGAAGCGAGGCCAACGCGTCGATTTCCGACTGGAAGCGATCCCAGCAGCGACGAATATCCGCGGGAGGCTCGTCATCCCATCCCAGTTTGAGTGTCCATAAACGTTGGATGAGACACTTCGCGGTAAACGTGAGGGGAGACAGTAATCCCAGGGGATCAAAAATCCGCGCCACCTCCGACAGGATAGTACGCTTAGTGCATCTGCGGTCCAACGGATTAACCTGGAATCCGAAACTATCGAATTGTGAGTACCACCGAAGGCCCAGTACTTTAAGGGATTGATCTTCGCTCAATTCAAACGACAACCCGGAGGGGTTACATAACTGCGGGTTGAGCCCATCCAACGCGGTAGGATGGCTGTTCGCCCATTTTCGGAGTTCGAAGCCGGCGCTTCGTAGTAGCGATAACAACTGATCTCGTAGCGCGCGTGCCTGCTCCACCGTACGAACGCCAACCACGACGTCATCCACGTAAAGCGCCTCGAGTAACGCGTCGAACGCTAAGGGATATTCTGCCCGATGTAAAGTCGCGAGCTGGAGCAAGCAATAGATTGCCAGGAACGGTGAACAAGTCACGCCGAAAGTCACAGTCTTGAGAATGTAATCCAGGATAGGCTCGGATTTTGAAAACCGCCAGACAATACGTTGGTAGTCGCATTGTCCCGGGTTTATCCACACCTGACGAAACATTTGTTTAACGTTCGCAGTGAGAGCTACCGGTTCGGCACGAAACCGGAGCAAGATCGCGAGTAAGTCCTGTTGTAATTTCGGGCCGCTAAGCAGCGTGTCGTTCAACGATGTCCCGTTCACGCATCGCGACGAAGCGTTAAACACCACCCGTAGTTTGGTGGTAGTGCTTTCGAGCTTGTACACGCCGTGGTGAGGCAAATAATAAATACGACCATCCGACGGGAATGGATCACGAATTACTTCCATATGCCCGCTATCGAGATAGTCTTTTATGATTTTATTGTAGCCGACTCTAAACTCTGGGTTTGATCGGAAGCGGCGTTCAAGAGAGCGGAGACGGCTAACAGCTATCGAACGCGAATCGACGAATATAGCAGGATCTGACGCGAAGGGGTACGAGACCACGAAACGACCCGAGTGGTCACGATAAGTGGTCTGGGCGAAGATCTCTTTGCAACGGCGATCCTCCTCTGAACAAGGAGCGTGTTCCGGCACCTCATCTAATCGCCAAAGGTTGCTCACGGCTCTCTCGATCGACTCAAAGGTCGTAGCGAACGAGTGCAGGGGTGCCGTGGTCACCGTTGAGGATACCGCACCCGTCAGGACCCAACCGAAAACTGTATTGAAAGCGTCCGGTTCTCCCTTTCCTCCCCTACGGCGTCCGTCGCGCAACACAGATACGAACAATTCAGCTCCCAACAAAATATCAATATTACCGGGGACGCAATAGTCGGGATCCGCGAGCGGCAATCCTTTCAAATGATTCCACGGCCGGATGTCGACTTTATCATTCGGCAACGGCAAAGTTATACGCGAGAGGACCGTAGCCTCAATGGAGAAACGAGTATCGTCCTGACCGCGCGCGCGGATTACAAAGGAGGTGAGGCCCTTCGTTGTAGCCGCCTTAGTCTCGTTTACAGCGAATACGGTTGCACTGTGTTTGGTGCGACGGAAGCCACCTCTCTGAAGGCAGCCCTCGGTAATGAAATTGGCCTGACTCGCGCTATCCAACAGTACGCGAACGGGCAACGCGTTGCCATAGACGTCCATCACCTCCGCTCGGACGGTGGAAAGCAGAACGACCCGATTGGCTAGACTGGCCATAGTGACGATAGGTTTGTCCTCCGATTGAGGAGCGTTCACAGAATCCAGAGTGGCCGTGGGCGCGGGCACGGGTGCGGTAGTAGAATTAACGCTGCGATCAAAATGTAAGAGTGTATGATGTTTCATGCCGCAGGTTCTACACGTCCACGTAGAAGGACAATTGTTCATGCCATGCCCCGGTCGCAGGCAGCTGAGGCACAACTTCGAATCACGAGCCGTCGATTGTCTTTTCCTCGGCGAGAGTTTCAGAAATCGCGGGCACTTCGCTATATTGTGCTGTTCCTTGCACACCGGGCAATTGGCCGTGTGCGTTACGAATGACGAGACCGGCGCTGACTTTGATTTGTTTGACGAGGCGGACGGACCCGCGACGGCCTCGAGAACTTTGCAGTGCTCCGAAAGAAATTTCGTGAGTTGATTGTATTGCGGTATCTCTTCAGTCCGATGCGCCGATTCGAATTTTTCCCGAAGGGAGCGAGGAAGTTTGTTTAATAAGAATTTCAATAGAAGAAAATCCCATGAATCCGTCGGGAATTTCATCAAGGAGAGCGCGCGCGTATTCTCGGAGAATGCATCCAACAGGGTGCGGAGGGCCTCGGCCGATTCTGCCTTCAATGGCTTCGAGTCGAGCATCGAATTCAAATGATAATCCGCGAGCTTTCGTTTATTCCTATAACGAGAGAGGAGCAAGTCGTAAGCGATCATATAATGATCCGAGGTAAAGGGCAAGTTTTTAATCACATTGAGAGCTTCCCCCTTCAACGAGGCCAGCAAATACAGGTACTTTTCTATCGCGGAGAGCTGACGCTGCTCGTGAATCGACGCATTGTACAAGGCGATGAAGGACGGCTACAAGGATAGGTCACCCGAGAATTCCGGCAGCGCAATCTTGGGCAATTTGACGGCCGAACTATGGCCCGCGAGCTGCGGCTGAGCGGTTCCGTGCGGAGCGCCGGTGATAATATGGTATCGGCTCTTTACGGCATAGTGCATCTTGTCGAACTCGGCTCTAACCGCGTCCTCGGTCTCGAACTCCGCGGTTTCCTGAATGATTTTCAGGTGAGCGCCCTCGAAATCCTCCGCGAGTTTTGCCACGCTCGAATAGCGGGCGAGGAAATTCGCGCGGCTCGCCGTGTCGGTTGCGGCTTGTAAGGAAAGATCGTGGATCTCTCGCATCCGTCTAACGCACAATTCGCGGCGAGCATCGACGTTCTTAGGCATGGTGCGAATAACGCGAGAAAATAGTTATAGGAAAGAATGCCCGCGAGGAGTCGGGGAAGAAAAAGCGATTCCGTAAATAATTGTTATGGTAGAATGTACGAAGTCGGAACGGTCGACGGCGAAATAATATAATTCTCGAGTCGACGGCAGCCCGAAACAATCCACAATAACAACGAGACAAAGGGACTCCGAGTCCGACCGACAGAAAAACTGAGGCAAAACAAACGTTCGTCCCCAAGGTCTCGGGTAACGGACGGCTCCGTTCGAATTATCGGAGTTATGGCACGGCGGAATATTTGGGAAAGAATATTCCTTAATTCTAATGTAATAAATCGTATCGTGCACTCGAGCGACAATGACGATTTGATTGCACAATTAATTCGACGGCAAGAGCGATCAGCGATAATGGCGCGCAAGGCTCCGCGCGTGTATTCTCGTCGCGAGCGAGTGCGAGCGAGAGATATCAAAGCGGGCGAGCTAGGCCGATTAATCCATAGATGCACGAGCGCGAGCGAATTAATTAAACGATAGCAATCGAGAGTTATACGAGGTGATCCAGCAAAAGGTCGGCGGCATTCACTAACGCAACGAAAGAAAATGATCCGGCTCGAAGGACCAATGCTCGGGGGGCGGTAGAGCGTTCCCCGGATTTGCGATTAAACAAGACTCGAAGGACCAGCGAGGATGTTGCGGTCCCCGCGAAGCGATTATACGAAAAAGTACGAAAAGCGAATAGTATGATAGCAAGGCGACTCACCGTTTTGTTGCCCGGGCCCTCTCGTCGGGGTGCTCGAGTCGTCCGTCTCCCTGGGCAGGCAAACTCTCCGTGATAGCGGGAAATGTCCGGCAGTCAAGGTAGACGCAGGCAGCAAGAGAGAGGCACACCGAAGAGGCAGGCAAGCAAAGCACATGCAATATAGCACTCAGAGCGAGACACGGCGCGCAATGCTCGGTGAATCGGTTCCAGTAGCGAGTCGATCACTTCCAAAGTGCACGACGACTTCCGGAGCGAGAGTGTCGGCTCGCGTCGCGCTCCTGTTGAGAACCGGCGCGAGCGAGTATTGCTCCAACAATTGGGGATGCCACCCGCGGGCGGGCAGCACGAGTCGGGTGAGTCGCGCGAATATTGACTTAGATCGCGATCCGCCAACGTTCTGCGCGAGCCCTAACGGGTGATCTATTTATCGATGGCTCGACTTTACCGTCGAATCACGAATACGACAATATAATGTAACGCGAATTATCGCTAATGCTACCGCGGACGAACTAACAATTAATATGTACAACTATATACAGGGGCGAGCTCCAAACAATATGCTTATAACAGATGTTCGATGTGATTGCCATCTTCCTCTAAACATAACGCGATTCTGCGCATGAAATTTTCTCTCACTCTGTTTAGCATGGCAGGAGTGATTTCTGCACATGCGTTGCGAATTTTATTTTTTAAATCTTCCTCATTTACGGGGAGAGTATCGTATACTTTATTCTTTAAAAAGCCCCACGCGAAAAAGTCCATAGGCGTAAGGTCGGGAGAACGTGGTGGTCATTCTTGAGGATCATGAAGTCCGATCCATCTCCCAGAAAATTTTCTATTTAAAACAGTTCTCGCCAAAAGAGAAGTGTGGGCGGGATGTCCATCTTGTTGGAATATCATTTCTAGCCTAATAGCTAGTGGCACATTTTCTAATAATTCATCAAGCCGATGGAGAAGAAATTGTGAATAATAACGTGCATTCACATTTCCCTCAATAAATTCGGGGCCAATGATGTGATCATCTATAATTGCCAGCCACACGTTTACAGTCCACCGTCCTTGAACATTTTTTTCTTTTATGCAGTGTGGATTGCGTTCTGCATAGTGATGCTCATTATGACGGTTTATGCATCCATCACTCCCAAAAGTTGCTTCATCCGTCCAGAGAATATTTTTCAAAAATTGATCATTTCCGGCATCATTGAAATCCACCTGCAAAAATTGAATAATTTAATATAAAATTGACGACACAAGTTAATAAATAATAACAATGTCTAAGTATGTTATAATAAAAGTAAATTTAAACTAACTTACATGATCAAGAACGTATTCACAAAAATTTAATCGTCGTGGCATATCACGAGGTCTAAGTTTATGTGTTGTGTGCCGTTTGAACGGATGTTGACCCAAAGAATGTTTAATTATTTTATGAACTGTTATATGATTCATATGTAAATCTACGGCAATTGCTCTTGTGCTTGTGTGAGAATTTTCAACAAGAGCCTGTTGAACATCATCAACTGCCTCCTGGTTACTCTGCGGAACACGGATCGGCCTCCGAGATTTATTAAACTGTCCATTTCTTCTTAATCTCTCATGAAGTCGATGAAAGAATCCATGGTCTGGGTGTTATCTCTCTGGAAATGTTCGGGCATAAAGTGCAGCCGCTTGCCTTTGATTTTTTCGACATTCGCCATAAATAACAATCATGTCCGTTAATTCCTCAAATGAATAACGGTTTCGTTCTGGCTCCATCGTTATCTCTTAATTTATAACGCGTTTTAACCTTTATGACTTTCACGTCAATTTCCCTTAAACAAAAGGCGATCGGGAGGCTACGATGCACGGAGTGCAAGAAGGGAAACAATAACACAAAAAGCAACATTTAGCATGTGCTAAAATTATTCAAATGCAGTTAACGAATATATTTCTTATTTATTGAGCCAAGAAGATCAAACGCAGTGGCTGCATTTTGCGTTTATAAATTTTAGCAATAGTTCCGGTCATTAAGTATTTTTTAAACAAATTTTTAATCTGACCGCGAGCACCTCATCTACGAGAAATGCGGGGTGCTGACAATAATTTGGATCGTTTTCTTCAGAGTTCTCGGCAGTTCTCACATAGTTCTGAGCACTTAAATATGTTTTGACAAGAGTTCCAGCTATTTACTATTTTTAAACAATTTTTTAATTTGACCGCTGGCACCTCCTCTATGAGAAATACGAATAAATTGTTTAAAAATAGTAAATAGCTGGAACTCTTGTCAAAACATATTTAAGTGCTCGGAACTATGTGAGAACTGCCGAGAACTCTGAAGAAAACGATCCAAATTGTCAGCACCCGTATTTCTCGTAGATGATGTGCCAGCGGTCGGATTAAAAATTTATTTAAAAATAATTAAAGGCCGGAACTGTCGCTGACACCTATCAGGAACTGTATTTTAGGAACTTGAGGTGCTCGCGGTCAGATTAAAAATTTGTTTAAAAATACTTAACGTCCGGAACTATTGCTAAAACCTATCAGGAACTGTAACTCTTAGAGAACTATATGAAATCTATAGAGAACTATCATGGTAAAATTAATTTTTTCGAAACATGAGGTGCCACGGGAAGTTAGCACCTCAAATTTTCAATTCATGTTTTTAAACTAAATCAACGAAACTATTTCTAAAACCTATCAAGAACTGTAGAACTATTGCGGGTGCAAATGGAACTGTTGATAAAACTTCCGATTTTTTAAAGTGAGATGCCAACTTCACAGAAACTTCTTTCACCACTTTTATGAAAAATTTTTCTTTACGAAAACAAATGGACGTGATTGATTATATTTTAAAGTTTTTTAGCGTATTAGATTTTATTTAACCGTATTTTACCGGACTTGGTTAGATGGCGCATGTGTGAATGGTAGCAGTGAAAGTGCGTTGTGCGATTTTAGCTTTGTTCCTGGGTTTAAAGATTAGTATGTGGCAAGTAGAAATAATGGAAAAATAGGGTGTAAATAGGGGATGCGATGAGAATAAAGGGAGATAGTAGGATGCAAGTAGAGAAAAGTAGTATAGAAGTGTTTAGCGAACGTGGTAGGATGAGGTTATGGTGACGAGTCAGTTAGGCGGAAAAGGCGGTAAAGGTAATGTAGGTAAAGTAGGGAAGGTTTCGATCGATGATTGTAAAGAAGATTGTATGATAAGTGATTAGCTAAGGAGCCTTCGGTCGTAAATTAAGCATAGGTTAAGAAGATAGTTAATGTGATGACAGGTCGAACTCAGAACACATGTAAATTTTAAATTGGGAAATATAGGATCAAGATTAAGAAGAGGAAGAAGAGGAAAAGGGAAGAAGACAGGAGAAGACAAGAGGTAGGTGAAAGAAGCGCTGTTATAGAAGAGGTTATACCAAACAAGGGAGAATTAAAGGTGAAGAAGAAAGAAGAAAAAAGTAGTTGTAAAAACTCTCGAGTTTCGGGTTAATGGAAAGAAAAAGAAGAAAGGTGAAATAAAGCTAGGACACAAGGATTGGCGGATTCAGAGGTTCTAGGAAAAGGAAGTAAAAGAAGTTAAATAACTGAGGAAGGGTTAAGCCAATGATGAAGAAGAGAGAAGATGAGGAGAAGAAAGGTGAAGAAAAGCGATTGGCGTAATCCTGATTGACGGAACAAGGATTGACGAAACATCTGCGTGGAAGGAAAGAAAAGGTAAATGAAGATGGAAATAGGAAAGGGAGTAAATGAGGACACAAGGCTTGGTGAGAAGAGAAGAGGAAAAAGAGGAAGAAAATGTGGAAAGAGATATGAACGTTACAGTTTAAGAATGGACGCCGCAGTTTTCTGGAAATATTAGAATCTTTGGAGGGCACGGATGCGAATACAGGTAAATTGGTTATGTAACGGCAGATAGGAGGTACGGGAAGATAGATGACTAGAGAACGCGCGAGCGCGCGCGGAGGAAATAAATGTTGCTTCGGAGGGAACGAGAGAAGAAGAGCTGGGAGACAATTTAGTAAGAGAGGAGAGGAGCAGTGCTGAGAAATTTGGCAAATAAGGAAGAGGAATGGAGCGATTCGAGGGCACAGAAGTTTTTTGAGTTAAACTAGGAATGAACTCAAAAGATCAAGTAGAGATTAAGATTAGGAAGATGATATTGAAAGAGAAAAGAAAAGAAGAGGAGGGAGGGGCATAAAGGGAGGTGTGATGAGTTCGGTAGGGAGACATAGGAAAGTATTAGTTAAGAAGCAAGAGATTTGTTATTAGTCGAGTTTATTATATGTAAGTGTATGTAAATATTTGAGTGTAAGGGTTTTGTCAATATGTGTTTGGAAAATAGGATAATGGTTGTAATATTAAGGTAAAGGTAGGGATAAATAAAAAGAGAGAGAATTATGTTTTGTAGTTTTAAGATTAGGCTTTGAGTTTCGCACGCAGAAGTTATGGAAGATATGAGTTTAAAGTATATGATAAGTTCTGGAGTATAAGGTTTATAAAGAGAATGCATAGAATTCAAGTTTTATAAGTTTTAGGTTGCAAGAAATTATTTTAGAGATAAAGCGAGATAATTTGTTCTTCCTGGATTAAAGGAGATTTGAGAAGCATTTAGAAATATATGGAATATTATAATATTAGTTGTTGCGCGTTGTTGTATGAAGATATGTATGTGTGTGTGTATAAGTGAATAATGTCCGTTTCTTGGCCTACTGCTGAAGCGGACTAGATTCAAATATTTTTGAGTTTAGGTTGAGAGTTTAACGTGCAAATAATGGATTTAGTCGTTTAGGGCTAAGGGATGGTTTTTCTAAAAAAAATTTATGAAAGTACGGAATAATGAATTAATAGTTGCACGCGTTAAGTTAAAATAGTTGGTATGAGTGTGTATAAGGCATATTGTAAACCAAGTCCATTTCTTGGCTTTTTTGTATTTTATACCTGCCGAAGCAACTAGCCCTGAAAATGGATGGCGCTGAAGCGTCGAGCCTATACTTTGCCGTCAGCGGCAAGTGGGGCGGCCGTCGTTCGGGGAATGGAATGGAAGGGAAATGGAAGGGGGCGGGGAGTCCGCTCTTCGCCCAACCACCACCCCCCTCTTTCTACCCGGCGGCGCCGCCACGAAGCCCTGACGAGTAGGAGGGTCGCGGCGGTGTGCGCAGAAGGGTCTGGGCGCGAGCCTGCCTGGAGCCGCCGTCGGTGCAGATCTTGGTGGTAGTAGCAAATACTCCAGCGAGGCCCTGAAATTAAATAAATCTATCTATCTATCTAACCGTATTTTACCGTGTTTGATTTTATTTCAACGTTTTTTACCGTGTTTGATTTTATTTCAACGTTTTTTACCGTATTTGATTTTATTTCAACGTTTCTTACGGTGTTTGATTTTATTTCAACGTTTTTTACCGTATTTGATTTTATTTTAACGTTTCTTACCGTGTTTAATTTTATTTCAACGTTTTCTTATCGTATTTGATTTTATTTCGCCGTATTTTACCGTATTAGATTTTATTTAACCGTATTTTACCGTGTTTGATTTTATTTCAACGTTTTTTACCGTGTTTGATTTTATTTCAACGTTTTTTACCGTATTTGATTTTATTTCAACGTTTTTTACCGTATTTGATTTTATTTAAACGTTTTTTACCGTATTTGATTTTATTTCGCCGTATTCTACCGTGTTTGATATTATTTCAACGTTTTCTTACCGGGTCGTATTTGATTTTATTTTGCCGTATTTTACCGTATTACATTTTATTTAACCGTATTTTACCGTGTTTGATTGTAAAAAAGATATGCAAGTGAATATAGATGATGCACCGAAGTCAACGCAATTGTGAACGACCATGCGCGCCTGCTCGAATGGGCAACCCGTCATACTGATAGTAGGAGAGCCGGCTGCACAAAACCCTCCCTCATCGAACATCCGGCTAAATTTTATTCGAATAGATAGCTTTTTTAGTGGTTAACTCCGGTGCCGGGTTTTATATGCCCTGAATCTTGACCAAAGTGTTAAAAAAAGGGCCACTTCCGATATCATTTTTTGAGATGAAACCCCCTTAAAAAGAACATCCGGCTGAAACTTGAGTCAATCGATTCAGGATGTCAAGCATTTTAATAAAAAAATATGCTGCCACCCCCCACCTTGACAGGAACCATGGCAGCAACCCTTAAACGTGACATATTTTCGTACCGTACCTCCCTCACAGAACATCCGATTTTTTTTTTTGGAAATGTAGCTCGAACATTCCTGAACATAAAAAAACAATGCTGCCATCGCTGGCCTTGACCAAAAATTTTTGTGCCACCCGTAAGTCGCGCGACTTTTAGCTGCCAATTTGTAACGAGTCAATACTTTCTTCACAGAACATACGAATTTTTTTTTTTTGGAAATGTAGCTCGAACATTACTGAACATAAAAAAACAATGCTGCCATCGCTGGCCTTGACCAAAAATTTTTGTGCCACCCGTAAGTCGCGCGACTTTTAGCTGCCAATTTGTAACGGGTCAATACTTTCTTCACAGAACATACGAATTTTTTTTTTGGAAATGTAGCTCGAACATTACTGAACATAAAAAAACAATGCTGCCATCGCTGGCCTTTTGGTCAAGGCCAGCGATGGCAGCATTGTTCTTTTATGTTCAGGAATGTTCGAGCTACATTTCCAAAAAAAAAATCGGATGTTCTGTGAGGGAGGTACGGTACGAAAATATGTCACGTTTAAGGGTTGCTGCCATGGTTCCTGTCAAGGTGGGGGGTGGCAGCATATTTTTTTATTAAAGTGCTTGACATCCTGAATTGATTGACACAAGTTTCAGCCGGATGTTCTTTAAGGGGGTTTTATCTCAAAAAATGATATCGGAAGTGGCCCTTTTTTTAACACTTTGGTCAAGTTTCAGGGCATATAAAACCCGGCACAGGGTTAACCACTAAAATCTATCTATTCGAATAAAATTTAGCCGGATGTTCGATGAGGGAGGGTTTTGTGCAGCCGGCTCTTGGACTATGATGTGTATGTTGCGGAAGCACCCTGTACATATTGTTTATACAATGCGTAATACTACAAAAAGGCGTGATATCTGTACAAAATTACCTTTTTTAAAAAAATGTAAAGAAAGGCGCCAAGTACACGCATAGTAGTGTATATGTTGTTACCTCTAAAAAAAACAGTGGTAGTATTATACCTCACAAAAATCTAAGTAACAAGTTGTAGACGTAATTTTTGTATTTCGAAAAATCTCGAAAAAACCTAAGCAGTAGTATCTTTACCTAAAAAAAACCGAAGTAACAAGTGGTAGACGTAATCTTTGTATGTATCTCGAAAAATCTCGAAAAAACCTAAGCAGTAGTATCTTTATCTCGAAAAAACCGAAGTAACAAGTGGTAGAAGTAATCTTTGTATCTCCAAAAATCTCGAAAAAACCTAAGCAGTAGTATTTTTATTTCTAAAAAATTATTACTCAAGTGATTATTTTACAATTACAAAAAATAAATGATATCTTTTTTTTTAAATTACAACGCCAATTACAGAGAACATTATTTTTCGAGATACAAAGATTACGTCTACCACTTGTTTCTTAGGTTTTTTCGAGGTATAACATTACCACTGCTTTTCTTCAATTAGAATAAAAGATTGAATCATGAAGAATTACACAGAGGTAACAGTACAAAATACAAATATTTTATTAAAATATTTAAACCCAACAAGGGAATACAAGGTATTTAAATACAAAGTTTATATATGTATTTTAAAAGATTTAATGGCATCGCAAAGAATTACAGAGGTAACAGTACAAAAAATAAAATTATTTTATTCAAATACATAAATTTTTCTTGTCAAAAAACTTGGCGCTGCTAGACCTCAAGATTAGGTCAGCCTGGTGTGTACGTGCGAGCGAGTGAATGTGGGTGATGTGTGTGTGTGTGTATGTGTGTGTGACGGGGAATAATGCGGCTTATGATTAAGTATAGGATAAGTTAGGATAAGTTTATATTTTTAAAGCGATTAGAATTAAGTATAGAATAAGTAATATTTACATTTGTAAAAGGTCTCTTTTTCTCTCGAATAATGCGGCTTATGATTAAGTATAGGATAAAAGAGAGGCCTCTCTCTCTCTTTCTCTCTCTAGCAGCGCCAAGTTTTTTGACAAGAAAAATTTATGTATTTGAATAAAATATTTTTATTTTTTGTACTGTTACCTCTGTAATTCTTTGCGATGCGATTAAATCTTTTAAAATACATATATAAACTTTGTATTTAAATACCTTGTATTCCCTTGTTGGGTTTAAATATTTTAATAAAATATTTGTATTTTGTACTGTTACCTCTGTGTAATTCTTCATGATTCAATCTTTTATTCTAATTGAAGAAAAGCAGTGGTAATGTTATACCTCGAAAAAACCTAAGAAACAAGTGGTAGACGTAATCTTTGTATCTCGAAAAATAATGTTCTCTGTAATTGGCGCTGTAATTTAAAAAGAGATATTATTTCTTTTTTGTAATTGTAAAATAATCACTTGAGTAATAATTTTTTAGAAATAAAAATACTACTGTTTAGGTTTTTTCGAGATTTTTGGAGATACAAAGATTACGTCTACCACTTGTTACTTTGGTTTTTTCGAGATATACTACTGCTTAGGTTTTTTCGAGATTTTTCGAAATACAAAGATTACGTCTACCAATTGTTACTTAGATTTTTGTGAGGTATAATACTACCACTGTTTTTTTTCGAGGTAACAACATATACACTACTATGCGTGTACTTGGCGCCTTTCTTTACCTTTTTTTTAAAAAAAGGTAATTTTGTACAGTATTGACGTACGGCACGCGACCGTTACGAATCCGCGTAAAGAAATGAATGCGCGTATCGTGTCGCGAGCGGGCCGGACAGCACGCTGCTAGACGATCTCTTTCTCGTGACAGATCTCGCTTCTCGTGCACGTCGTGACGTGCAGATTGTGTCGTGTGACAGGAAGTCAAAGAAATATATTATACGATATATTTTCTCTCGCTCACTCGGCGCGCCACGTGCTGCAGTCCGGCAGAGTTGCCGGACGCATCTGTAGCATGCGATAGCACGTGAATCGACGAGAGGTTATGAATGTTATGACTTATGACATCTATAACTGAATGTACTTTATTTTGCGTCAGATGCTATACTCCGCAACGACAGGTTTTGCTATCTCTGGGATATTATAAATGGCCTAGTTAATTTTAATTAAATGCCAAAGGTGTCAATCGTGGGCTAGCTAGATTTAATTAGTTTCAGAGGCGTTAATCGTGGGCTGGCTAATTTTAATTCAGTGTCAGAGGCGTTGATCGTGAGCTGACAACTGATAAAATGTCACAAGCGTCAATTCTGGCGTTACTGACAAAATAAAATGCCAGAGGTGTCAATCGTGGGCTGACTAGATTTAATTAGTTTCAGAGGCGTTAATCGTGGGCTGGCTAATTTTAATTTAGTGTCAGAGGCGTTGATCGTGAGCTGATGACTACTGATAAAATGTTACAAGCGTCAATTCTGGCGTTACTGACAAAATAAAATGCCAGAGGTGTCAATCGTGGGCTGGCTAGATTTAATTAGTTTCAGAGGCGTTAATCGTGGGCTGGCTAATTTTAATTCGGTGTCAGCGGCGTTGATCGTGAGCTGACTACTGATAAAATGTCACAAGCGTCAATTCTGGCGTTACTGACAAAATAAAATGCCAGAGGTGTCAATCGTGGGCTGGCTAGATTTAATTAGTTTCAAAGGCGTTAATCGTGGGCTGGCTAATTTTAATTCAGTGTCAGAGGCGTTGATCGTGAGCTGACTACTGTTAAAATGTCACAAACGTCTATTTTGACGGTTGAGAAAAAATGTACTGTAAATATATTGGTCATTTTGTATTATAAATATATAAATAGTACATATATATATATATATATATATATATATATATATATATATATATGTAGGTCCAGAGGTATGTTCCGGGACTGTTTACGTTTTTTGAAATGTACAGTCCTGGAATATAACGCATATAATGTAATCAGATTCAAAAAATTGTCCCGAAAATTGCCGTAGGACATGAATTTTTTCCAGGACAGTCCTGGAAACTGCCAAATGTCCCGGAATATATCGATGTAAAAAATAAACGTCCCGGAACATACTTCCGGACCTACATATATATATATACATATAAAATAAAAGTTTGTGTATTTTACATTATTCACTTTCGGTGAAATAAAAATGCTAACACCCAGAACCTATGTTTATAATACATAATGCGCATATATACATGCAATGTATACATACTCATACATATAATTGCGTACATGTATATATGTGTATGTGTATATACATTATAATAAATAATTTATCATTAAATTGATAATCAATTTAATATATCAATACTAATGAGCATTATATAATTTTTTATATAAATGATGCTGCTGCATCTTAAAAATCTTAATCTTAATCTCATAAACAAGAGTTTATTAGTATAAAATATACATTTTAAATATGATGCTAATAAATAGTTTATAAAAGGCAAATTATCATAATATTTAATGAATACTTTTCAGTAATAAATTCCTTGTATAGATTTAAATGAGATTCAGTAGCATTATTTACACAAAGATGCTTATTAGCATCAGTATATTGAATTAATTATTAATGTTAATGATGAAATATTAATAATCTGAAATAAATGTTGTTAGACATAAGATCCGCTGATAATCGTTTTTATCGTTATAAATAACGATAACGATGGAAACGGTTATCAACGGATCTTGTGCCTAATTATATTGTCACGTCTTTTTCACTCCCGGAGCGGTCCGGGCCGTGTGACGGATCAAAAGGGGAAGGAGAGAAGGATGATAGGTCTCTCCGGCAGTTCTCTCGCCCGACACTCCACTAACCGAATTTTATTGTTGGGCGCCAGACGCGTGAATTCGCATCCGCGAAATCGCGAGAAACTAAAGAGAGAGACGCAAGGTGAAATAAGTCGGTGTGCGAGAAATCGGCTAGCTTGACCTAATAGCAGGGCGCGTCCTCAGAAAAGATTTCTAATAACGAGACAAAAAATATTCTTGACATGTTTAATCTCATCACAACCTGAAGTAGTATAAAAATAAAACATTATTGAGATTAAATAAATAATTCCTATTTTCTTCTCTCGAATAAAATAAGATTGACTTAATATCTTGAGACAAGAATATATAAATTTAAGCTTACATATATTCTTGCGTTTAGACTAATCTTCACGCGACGTTATAACTTATAACAATCTTATTTTATTCGAGAGAAGAGAATAGGAATTATTTATTTAATCTCAATATTGTTTCATAACGCGCGATGTTAGAGCCATAATATTAGGCGCGATCTGCGCGACGGCCGCGCGCCGCGAAACGCCTGAGATGCATCTAAATACCATTATCCAGATATTATTCCTGAAATAATATCTGGCCGTCGCGCAGATCGCGCCTAATATTATGGCTCTAACATCGCGCGTTATGAAACAATATTGAGATTAAATCAATAATTCCTATTCTCTTCTCTCGAATAAAATAAGATTGTTATAAGTTATAACGTCGCGTGAAGATTAGTCTAAACGCAAGAATATATGTAAGCTTAAATTTATATATTCTTGTCTCAAGATATTAAGTCAATCTTATTTTATTCGAGAGAAGAGAATAGGAATTATTTATTTAATCTCAATATTGTTTTATTTTTATACTACTTCAGGTTGTGATGAGATTAAACATGTCAAGAATATTTTTTGTCTCGTTATTAGAAATCTTTTCTGAGGGCGCGCCCTGCTATTAGGTCGAGCTAGCCGATTCCTCGCACACCGACTTATTTCACCTTGCGTCTCTCTCTTTAGTTTCTCGCGATTTCGCGGATGCGAATTCACGCGTCTGGCGCCCAACAATAAAATTCAGTTAGTGGAGTGTCGGGCGAGAGAACTGCCGGAGAGGCCTATCATCCTTCTCTCCTTCCCCTTTTGATCCGTCACACGGCCCGGACCGCTCCGGGAGTGAAAAAGACGTGACAATATAATTAGGCACAAGATCCGTTGATAACCGTTTCCATCGTTATCGTTATTTATAACGATAAAAACGATTATCAGCGGATCTTATGTCTAACAACATTTATTTCAGATTATTAATATTTCATCATTAACATTAATAATTAATTCAATATACTGATGCTAATAAGCATCTTTGTGTAAATAATGCTATTGAATCTCATTTAAATCTATACAAGGAATTTATTACTGAAAAGTATTCATTAAATATTATGATAATTTGCCTTTTATAAACTATTTATTAGCATCATATTTAAAATGTATATTTTATACTAATAAACCTCTTGTTTATGAGATTAAGATTAAGATTTTTAAGATGCAGCAGCATCATTTATATAAAAAATTATATAATGCTCATTAGTATTGATATATTAAATTGATTATCAATTTAATGATAAATTATTTATTAATTAAACAAAATAAATATTGTAAGATTTGTTAATGGTGATTTTTGCCATTATTTAAACTTACATTGAATGAAATTTATTAGCCGACTTATAATTTAAATTTGCACACATATACTAATAGCTGACTTTTGTCCTGTGCATAAACATTGTGTGCAAAAAATAATTTAAGTAATAAAATTATAATATATAATGATTATGATGGACTATGGTACGAGCTTTTTTCGTATGAGAGAAGATGTATTTCGTTTTCTTAATAAAATTTATTTCATAACCTGTATTGTCATCTCGACTTCTGTTTTAACGTTACTGCTACGGAAATCCGTCACAATTGTATTGCAACTTCGAGCGCTACAAAGTCCATTTTATTGTAAAAAAGATATGCGAGTGATTGTAGGTGATGCACGAAAGTCAACGCAATTGTGAACGACCATGCGCGCCTGCTCGAATGGGCAACCCGCCGTACCGCTCTGTATCGTCTTGATACACCCTGTACATGGCACGCACTTGTGTACGGTACAGAGTCATCTGTCACACACATGCTACCGAAGCCGTCGGTAGCAAAAAATAAAAATATCGACATATTGATTACTTTTCATTCCAATTCCTACCACCCTGTGGTACGGCGCTGTAATTCGCGTTAGAGTTCGCCGGTCTTCTTTACCGACGCCGATCGAGTTCGGCTACGGCTCCAGCATCCCCTTAACGCTTCGGCTGTAGATGGTAGCATCTCGTTAACAGTATTGAATGTGCCGTCGTAGCTATCCGACTCGTTTCTCTGTAATAATATTTGTAAGAAAATGTAAACACTCGCATAGTTAGTAATAAATCGCATAAACGTAGTTAGTATTTGTAATAATATAAATAAAATTAAGGTAAGACATTAATAAAACAATTACGTTGAATTAATCGTCGCGTCGCGTAATAAAGAGTCACACGGTCGGTCTCGCTCCGACGACACTACCGTGACTACCGTTCTCTCGACGATATAGGTTAAGTGAACTGAACTGACTGTGACGTGAACGCACTATATCTGCACTGCGCGCAGTACACACACGTATGAACGCACTATATCTGCACTGCCCGAAAGCGCCGCCAGTGGCGAAAAAGTGAAAGTTACATTTTCTCTGATCACGTGATATATGATATATATATATATATATATATATATATATATATATATATGCCATATATTCGTTTCGTAAAAGCGTCGACGTAGACGACGTATCTTAAAAAAAATTTTTCACATTTGGACTTTGCGTCGCAATATCTCCGCTCGTAGGGCACGTAGCGGAATATTATAAGAGAAACCCCCCCTATTTTAACCCCAACTATCGATCAAGCCTACTTAAAACTTGATCTGTTCACTCGTTATCGAGATCTCAACATCTCGGGTACTCGCAACCCGTCGCGTCGCGTAAAAGAGTCACGGTGCGGTCTCGCTTCGCGTGTACTTGGCGCAAGACCGTGTCTCTTGATAATATTGTTCAAGATTATATTTCCATTTTTTATATGACCATATATAATTATATATCTACTAATATGAACAAATAAGAGATATTTTTTCCCCGAGTATATAATCATATATGCTCATATATGGCCTTATATAATTATATACTTTCATACATGGCCATATAATATTGTTTAAGATTATATTTTCCATTTTTTATATGATCATATATAATCATATATGTTCTAATATAAACTAATATAAACTAATATGAGGTTTTTTTTCTTGGGATTTTAATTTATCAATGTTACCGAAGTTAACAGTTCTTTTTTAATATATATTAACTATATAATTATATATATTTACATATATAATATCATTATATATGTTCATATTTGATTATATATAATTATATATAATTATATATGATCATATATAGAGACAAAATTCATATATAATTGCATTATATATAATCATATATTATATAGATATTTATATATAATTATATATAATTTTTTTTCCGGGTATAGAACTATGAACAATTTCGTGGTGGTATTTATAGAAGCGCTTTTAGCCGTAGCTTTGTTAAACATAACGAATGACATATTTTTCACACTGGCATATACCTACCAGTTACCCTATACTTCATAAATTTTCGAAGTCATTTATTTCGAAAATGAAGCCTCGTACGAAACAAAATTATTCTACAATTTCGACTTATTTTAGCACGAAGAATCACTTTTATTTTCAGTTGTACTACGAATTAAGGTGGATGTACAATACAAAGGTACAGGCAACAGAAACAGGGAATAACACAAGCAATAGATTTTCAATCTATTGGAAGCCATCTATCAATGCTGTAGCATTGATACACAGCTTCCAATACATTACACACACACACACACACATATTTATATATTTATATATAAAACACAAATAAAACCAAAATATGTTATTTTTTAACAAAAATTATCTTTTTAGAAAACCAATAAAACTATAAATATCTGAAAGATCAAAAGATTATTCTGTAAGTAATGAAGACCTGGTATCAGTACAAGTGCAAGCTGTGCACTGGTTGAGCTCATAACTCGATCATGTAGCAATAGGGGAAATTTTCATTTCTTTTGTGATGTGTTTTTTTTGTTAAAGGATAACATATTTTGATTTTATTTGTGTTATTGGCTTATAATTTAGTAAAAACAGATGATGGTTTTTTCAAAACCATGTTGTGTTAAAAAATCCAAATTCTCTGTTTTTAATAAATTATGATTAAAATCTGTTAATAACTAAATATTACTTTTGCTTCCTTATAGATAAAACTGTTTTCATAAAAAAAAATTTTTTTCAGTTTTCTTTGCCAATGTGTTTAGAATGTTCTAAAACGTCGAAAAATCACATTTTTATAAAATGTCCGTGCATGCGTGTGTGTGCGTGTGCGTGTGCGTGCGTGCGTGTGCGTGTGCGTGTGCGTGCGTGCGTGCGTGCGTGCGTGCGTGCGTGCGTGCGTGCGTGCGTGCGTGCGTGCATGCGTGCGTGTGTGTGTGTGTGTGTACAGATTTGATGTTTGTGGTTGCTCTAATTTCCGCAAATTTTGATATATCGGGCTCAATTTAATAAAAAAATGTAGAGTACACGGTCTTACATACAGGTCTGGAAACTTCAGTGGTGGGGGTAGGTCGCTTAGTGAAGTTGTGTTTAAGTCATCTAATAGCCACTAGAGTCGTTGCGATCGATGTTCTCGCGATGGCGAGGGACGCCGGAGGCCGGGGGGGGCCTGAAATTTCATATCTGTCATATGAAATTTGGCGGAATAGTTTTGTGTCAACTTCGTAGTCTCGACATTATGGGTTCAAATCTCCGTGCCCTTAATTTTTTTTTTAATCCTTTCACGATAATAATGTGATAAATAATAATGTTTTAAATAATTTAAGACTATAAATTAATAAAATATGTAGATATATAAAATAAATACGAGTTTTTATTCTAAAAATTAAAAACAAATAAAAATATCTTTTTATATGTTTATTTTTATTTTTAATTAATCTCAAACACAATCGTGAAAACAGATATCTCCAGGTTCTATGTAGCTGAAGCTAGTAGCGGGCGTTAAAAGCGAAACGTCTCAAAAAAGCTCAGTGGCCGATAATAATTAGCTACTACAATACGTTCGTACCCCCCGAGGAACCCATATGACATTTGGCCCTGTCAGCGAGACGTTTCGCTGTTATAACGCCCGCTACTAGCTTCAGCTACATAGAACCCGGAGATATCTGTTTCCACGATTGTGTTTGAGATTAAAAAACTTTTTGAAATATGACGAAATGGTAATGTCGAGACTACGAAGTTGACACAAAACCATTCCGCCAAATTTTATATGACAGATATCCCCCCGGCCTCCGGCGTCCCTCGCCACCGCGCGAACATCGATCGCAACGACTCTAGTGGCTATTAGATGACTTAAACACAACTTCACTAAGCGACCTACCCTTACCACTAGAATTAGAGGTAGTCTCCAGACCTGTATGTAAGACCGTGGTAGAGTATCAGTAAAAGAAGATTGGTATTGAATTTGGCGATGATCAGTAAAGGGGGTCATTTTTCTTTCTAAAAAAAGGCATGTTAAGTCGATACTCGCATATCTCAAAGTTTTTTGTTGCCGCTTTTCCGCGATGCTAATTGGTTCTCTCGCTGTGCTTACTTCATTTGCAGCTGTCATCGTATATTTTGACAGTTGTGTGTATTGTGTGTATCAAGAAGTCAATAGTGTAATAGTAATAGCATAATGTTAAAGCTAAATAGCGCGCGCGAAGCGCGCGTCTGTGGTGTCTAGTTTATAAAATTTTGAATTTTTTGAGAAATGTCCGTGATTGCTTTAACTTCCGTAAATTTTGAGATATTAGGTTATTTCTAATTCTGTTATATTTTTCAATCTTTTCTACCCCTATTTCATATATAATTCTTTAAGTTTTGGTTGATTAGACTCAGCTTTATATGCGATCAAATGCCCATAATGTTTTGAAAAATGTCTGTAATAGCTATAACTTCCGTAAATTTGGAGATATCGCGGCTATTTCTAATTCCATTATCTTCTTCGGTTTTGCTTCCTCATAGAGGAAGCTTTGTGATGGTGAATTTCGTATATGAACCTTTGATTGCGTATGAAGTTGGATCTAGTTAATCAAATTTAAATGAAATATATATGAAATAGGGGTAGAAGAAACCAACGAAGAGATTGGTTTTTGAGTTTTTTCTGCCATTATGTTCAGATCGTTGTAAAATGTCGAAATATCGTCTAAAATCGCCTGTCCGGAAGTATGTATGTATGTGTGTGTGTGTGTGTGTGTACGGATTTTTGTACAAGCATCTACTTCTACAATTTTTAAGATATCGGGATGCATTTTTTTTTAATCGATAGAGTATTATAGAAAGTATGTTCTCCTCTAGTTTTGTTAAAATCTGTCGACCTGTACGGATTTTAAGGAGATTTTCATTTTTTAGAAAAGTGTGTTTTACGTTGTAGCTTTCTTAATATTTGAGATATCAATCTATTTTTAATTCTATTATATTTCTCAGTTTTTTCTACCCCTATTTCATATATATTTCGTTAAAATTTTGTTAATCAGTTTTTGAGTTATAGAAATTTTAGTAAAAATAGAAATTTTAAAGAATTATTGATTGACTAACCAAATTTTAATGAATTATATATGAAATAGGAGTAGAAAAGACTGAAGAATATAATAGAATTAATAAAAAATTGTTAATAATAAAGGGGTTACCGATTTCTTCATCGAATAAAAATATTGAATTTTTTTTAAAAGCAAAAGTTAAACGCAGAATTTTTAAGAGAACAATTTTTTTATTAATTAAATAGAAAAGAATACACTCGTTTATTGTTTTTAATTAAACACAAAAATATTTTTGATTAATAAATATGTAAAATAAATCCAATAATAAATAAATTAATAATAAAAATAAAAATTGGTCCTCCCCGCCCCATATTTCCTCCTCTTCTTCGTCTGCTTTCTCTCCATTCGTTTGTCCATCCTCTTCCTCTTCCTCGATATCCCCCTCTTCTCAAGCTTTCCTCTCTCCATCCTCTTCCTTCAATAGAGTCTCTGTTTCGCCAATTTCCTCTTCCCCTGAATCCACGCGCTCGTGAGGAATAATAACTAAATGTACAATAATCAGCAATAAATTAATACCTAAAATAATTTATATTTTAAAACTATAATTCCACAATTTGTTTTTATTTTTTTCTTCTTTTTTCTTCATCCTCATTATTTTTATTCTTCGCTGCTTCGTTATCCGCTGCTTTTTCCTCTGCAGTTTCTTTCTCTATTGCTTCTTTCTCTGCTGCTTCTTTCTCCTCTTCTTTTTCTGCAGCCTCTTTTTTCTCCGTTTCTTCTCTTTCGTATTGCAACATAAAATTTAAGAGTATGTCATCCATACCGTCTTCTGAAACTGAAATTTTATAACCATAAATATTGTAATTAATTGTATATACATACGTTATGCATGTATTATCTGTTATGTCAATATTATATTTTGTTTACTAAAGGGATATCTAAATTCACAATAAATACTTACTATTTTTTAGTTCTTCCAAATGTTGATTTGACAAATGTAGATGTGACAAATGTTGATGTCGATAGAGCGCGATGTTAATTGATTATCTCGTTTATGTATCGCGTAGCTTGCTTCATTATCATATTAGATTTGTCTATAACAGTACGAGGTTATTTATTTTCCACTAAGAATTGAGCACTATGAGAGAGAGAGAGAGAGAGAGAGAGAGAGAGAGAGAGAGAGAGAGAGAGAGAGAGAGAGAGAGAGAGAGAGAGAGAGAGAAAGAGAGAAAGAGAGAGATAAATACAGAGAAAAAGAATAAGGTATTTATAAAATAAAATAAAATAAATGTAACGTAATAAATAATGTAATGGGATTAATAATTGAAAGAGAGAAAGAGAGAAAGAGAGAAAGAGAAAGAGAGAGAGAGAGAGAGAGAAAGAAGAATAAGGTATACATGTTAAATAGTTATATATTAGTAATATAATTAATAATATTAATAATTCTTTAAGATTATTTTTGGGATTCTCTAGCTTTTTCAAAAAAAAAAGAGGAAGAGAAAAAATTTTTCGGATTGACCAGCCGTGATTTATCAAGAACGGAATATGTGACACGATTGACAACAAAGGTTCAATGAGAACTCGTAACTTATAATTGAGAGGCGGAGCTAGATTGTGAACTGGGAAAGTCATATATTTTCGAAAAAAAATCAGGTACATTGATTAAAATAAGACATGTTGTATCTAGCTCTCGTTCTTTCGCTCTTGCTCTCTCTCTCTCTCTCTCTCTCTCTCTCTCTCTCTCTCTCTCTCTCTCTCTCTCTCTCTCTTTCTATCTATTATTAATTATGTTACATTATATTAATTTTATTTTATTTTATAAATATCTTATTCTTTTTCTCTGTGTTTATCTCTCTCTCTCTCTCTTACTCTCTCTCTCTTTCTCACATATAGTATTCAATTCTTAGTGGAAAATAAATAACCTGAATCCTCACTGCCAAAACTCAAAGATTTCTTACAGCGTCTCATTCTATTCTAGTTAAATTCCTGACTTTCAAGCCTTAATAATTTTTCTTTTTTTAATTTATAACTTTTTAATAAACAACGATCATCGGCTAAAACCTTCTGAGGGTCACTTATAAGGGATTAATAATTGAAAGAAAGAAAGAGAGAGAGAGAGAGAGAAAGAGAGAGAGAGAAAGAGAGAGAGAGAGAGAGAGAGAGAGAGAGAGAGAGATAAATACAGAGAAAAAGAATAAGATATTTATAAAATAAAATAAAATTAATGTAATGTAACATAATTAATAATATTAATAATTCTTTAAGATTATTTTTTGGTTTTTTTGGCTTTCTAAAAAAAAAGTGGTCAATCCGAAAAATTTTTTCTCTTCCTCTCTTTTTTTTGAAAAAGCCAGAGAATCCCAAAAATAATCTTAAAAAATTATTAATATTATTAGTGGAAAATAAATAACCTGAATCCTCACTGCCAGAACTCAGAGATTTCTTACAGCGTCTCATTCTATTCTAGTTAAATTCTTGACTTTCAAGCCTTAATAATTTTTTTTTTAATTTATAACTTTTTAATAAACAATGATCATCGGCTAAAACCTTCTGAGGGTTACTTAGAAGAGTGACAACATATGTCAAGGTCAACGTGATCGGAAAGGATGTCCCTTTTATACATAATTACCTTTTATCTTTTTCGAGTTAAAAGAATTAGAAAAATATAAAAGATTAAATCAAAATTCAAATTAATTTACATTGAAAGAAATAGATAAATAAATTTTTTACATTAATAAAAATTTTTAGTATAGTTCTAAGCATACCAAAATAAATTCTAAATATTTCTGGGCATTGGCAATGTTGTAAAATAATAAATATTCGTAATAACATTGCCAATGCCCGGAACTAATTAGAATTTACTTCAGTATGCTTAGAACTATACCAAAAATATTTTATATAAGCCAGAACTCAGAGATTTCTCACAGCGTTTCACCCTATCTTCTTGGAAACCGGTTCCGAAATTTTTTCAAATTTTACAAGAATTTTTCGGGAATTAATTTACCGAATCTTATGGAATTGTATGTGAAACAGGGGTATAATTTTCCGGGGAGTGCTATAAAGTGTATAATTTTTCATTACCGATCTTTTTGGAAACCGGTTACAAAATTTTTCCATTTTTTCGGAAATTAAGTGACCGAATCTTAAAGAATTATTATATGAAGTAGGGATAAAATTTCCCAGGAATTGCCATAAAATGTATAATTTTTTGTTACCAATCTTTGGGGAAATCGATATTAAAAAATTTTCCAATTTTTCGGAAATTAATTGACCGAATCTCAAACAATTCTAATTTTTCTAATTTTTTGGAAAATAATTGACCGAATTTTAAAGAATTATATATGAAATAGGGGTAGAATTTTCCGGGGAGTGCTATAAAATGTATAATTTTTTGTTACCGATTTTTTTGGAAACCGGTATTAGAAATTTTTCCAATTTTTCGGGAATTAATTGAAACAGGAATAGAATTTTCCGGGGAGTGCCATAAAGTGTATAGTATTTTGCTACCGATTTTCTGGAAATCGATTTTTCTAATTTTAGGTAAATAATCGACCGAATTTAAAAGAATTATCAAGAGACACGGTAGTGTCTCGCGCCAAGTATACGCGGAGCGAGACCGCACCGTGACTCTTTTACGCGACGCAACGGGTTGCGAGTACCCGAGATGTTGAGATCTCGATAACGAGTGAACGGATCAAGTTCTAAGTAGGCTTGATCGATAGTTGGGGTAAAAATAAGGGGGGTATCTCCTATTTAATTTTCCGCTACGTGCCCTACGAGCGGAGATATTGCGACGCAAAGTCCAAATGTGAAAATTTTTTATTAAGATACTACTTCCTAACGCCGATTATAACATATATATATATATATATATATATATATATATATATATGGGACGTTCCATGTCAACCGGGACAGGGCCGTCTCCAAAATTCTATTGAACCGATTAAAATGGTTAAGGGCTTAAAATCTTTGTTTTTGTGTGCTTTATCAAGTATAGTGTGGTACTTTTTAAAATTCAATATGGCGATCAAAATATGGCGCTTTATATGAGTTGAAAACACAAATTATATGATTAAATTGTTGTTTTTAATGAAAAAAAAGAGGATACATAGCTTGTGAGTAGATAGCACTAAGATTTGGATGTTTCTAAAAATAAAAAAAATGGCGGATCCAATATGGCGAACCAAATTCGTAAATAGTTTCTTGATCAAGCTGAAATTTGTCACTCGGTGGTTTTTAGGGTCGCTGATCACGAATATAACCTCAGATTTTCAAAATTCAAAATGTCGGATTTAATATAACGGACCAAATTCGTAAAAAGTTTCTTGATTAAGCTGAAATTTGTCACTTGGGGGTTTTCGGGGTCGCTGATTACAAATATGACCTCAGATTTTTAAAATTCAAAATGGCGGATTTAATATGGCGGACAAAAAACAAAACTTTTGCCAAAATTTATGAAACTCAATATTTGGAGGTTTTTGGGGGCGCTGATTACAAATCCGTGTATGATTTTTTAAAATTCAAAATGGCGGATTAAATATGGTAGATAAAAAACAAAATTGTTGACGAAATATGTGAAACTTAGTATTTGGAAAGCTCTCTGGGTTAACCTTTTGCGGCACTGCGGGATAGAATCTATCCCACCTAGATTACCACCATTTTTTCCGTTTATTTTTAAGCCAGTTTTTAATAAATTTTTTCGGGTTTTTTTGTAATTTCAATATCGTAACATGTCAAAGAATCTAAAATTACACGCAATTGGTGAATACACGGATTCGTAATCAGCGCCCCCAAAAACCTTTAAATATTGAGTTTCATAAATTTTGTCCGAAAAAATCGATTAAAAACTGGTTTAAAAACAGAAAAAATGGTGGTAATATAGGTGGAATAGAATCTATCCTGTTGTGCCGCAAAGGGTTAACGCAGAGAGCTTTCCAAATACTAAGTTTAACATATTTCGTCAACAATTTTGTTTTTTATCTACCGTATTTTTGATCCGCCATTTTAAATTTTAAAAAATTATACACGGATTTGTAATCAGCGCCCCCAAAAACCTCCAAATATTGAGTTTCATAAATTTTGGCAAAAGTTTTGTTTTTTGTCCGCCATATTAAATCCGCCATTTTGAATTTTAAAAATCTGAGGTCATATTCGTGATCAGCGACCCCGAAAACGCCCGAGTGACAAATTTCAGCTTGATCAAAAAACTTTTTACGAATTTGGTCCGTTATATTAAATCCGACATTTTGAATTTTGAAAATCTGAGGTCATATTCGTGATCAACGACCCTAAAAACCACCGAGTGACAAATTTCAGCTTGATCAAGAAACTATTTACGAATTTGGTTCGCCATATTAAATCCACCATTTTTTTTATTTTTAGAAACATCCAAATCTTAGTGCTATCTACTCACAAGCTATGTATCCTCTTTTTTTCATTAAAAACAAGAATTTAATCATATAATTTGTGTTTTCAACTCATATAAAGCGCCATATTTTGATCGCCATATTGAATTTTAAAAAGTACTACACTGTACTTGATAAAGCACACAAAAACAAAGATTTTAAGCCCTTAACCATTTTAATCGGTTCAATAGAATTTTGGAGACGGCCCTGTCCCGGTTGACATGGAACGTCCCATATATATATATATATATCACGTGATCAGAGAAAATGTCGCTTTCACTTTTTCGACACTGGCGGCGCAGGTATCGCCAGTTTCGATATCGCGCGCGTATTTCGAACGATCTAGTAGGTAAATTATTAAAGGTCGATAGACTTATCGGTCAGAAGGAAGATTTCTATTTAGCTAAATTAAGTATAAATATATAATATATATTGATTCTTATGAATCAAGCTTGAATTCGATGTTTAGGTATCCCAGGTTGCCGATGACGAGGTACAGATAGTGCACTTCACAGTTTTCGGTGTCTACGTGTATTAATACCTTGAATTCGACGTCCACGTGTCCCAGGTTGCCGATGACGGGATCCAGATAGTGCGCTTCATAGTCTTCGGTGTCCAGGTGTAATAATACGTTGAATTCGATGTCTACGTGTTCCAGGTTGCCGATGACGAGGTCCACATAGTGCGCTCCGTAGTTTTCGGTGTCTACGTGTATTAATACCTTGAATTCGATGTCCACGTGTCCCAGGTTGCCGATGACGGGATCCAGATAGTGCGCTTCATAGTTTTCGGTGTCCAAGTGTAATCGTACGTTGAATTCGATGTCTACGTGTTCCAGGTTGCCGATGACGAGGTCCACATAGTGCGCTCCGTAGTTTTCGGTGTCTACGTGTATTAATACCTTGAATTCGATGTCCACGTGTCCCAGGTTGCCGATGACGGGATCCAGATAGTGCGCTTCATAGTTTTCGGTGTCCAGGTGTAATCGTACGTTGAATGCGATGTCTAGGTGTCCCAGGTTGCCGATGACGATGTCTAGATAGTGAGCTCCGTAGTTTTCGGTGTCCAGGTGTAATAATACGTTGAATGCGATGTCTAGGTGTCCCAGGTTGCCGATGACGATGTCTAGATAGTGAGCTCCGTAGTTTTCGGTGTCTACGTGTATTAATACCTTGAATTCGATTTCTAGGTGTCCCAAATTGCCGATGACGAGCTTCACATAGTGCGCTTCGTAGTTTTCGGTGTCCAGGTGTAATAATACGTTGAATTCGATGTCTACGTGTTCTAGGTTGCCGATGACGAGGTCCACATAGTGCGCTCCGTAGTTTTCGGTGTCCAGGTGTAATAATACGTTGAATTCGATGTCTACGTGTTCCAGGTTGCCGATGACGATGTCTAGATAGTGAGCTCCGTAGTTTTCGGTGTCTACGTGTATTAATACCTTGAATTCGATGTCCGCGTGTCCCAGGTTGCCGATGACGGGATCCAGATAGTGCGCTTCATAGTTTTCGGTGTCCAGGTGTAATCGTACGTTGAATTCGATGTATAGGTGTCCCAGGTTGCCGATGACAATGTCTAGATAGTGAGCTCCGTAGTTTTCGGTGTCCAGGTGTAATAATAATTTGAATGCGATGTCTAGGTGTCCCAGGTTGCCGATGACGATGTCTAGATAGTGAGTTCCGTAGTTTTCGGTGTCTACGTGTATTAATACCTTGAATTCGATGTCCACGTGTCCCAAGTTGCCGATGACGGAATCCACATAGTGCGCTCCGTAGTTTTCGGTGTCTACGTGTATTAATACCTTGAAATTAATGTCTAGGTGTCCCAGGTTGCTGATGACAAGATCCAGATAACGCGCTCCGTAGTTTTTGGTGTCTAGGTGTAATAATATCTCGAATTCGATGTTTACGTGTTTCAGGTTGCCGATGACGAGGTCCACATAGTGCGCTTCGTAGTTTTTGGTGACTAGGTGTATTAATAACTTTAAATCCAAATGTAGGACACGTAGATATTGAATTTGAGGTATTAATACACGTAGACACCGAAAACTACGAAGCGCACTATGTGGATCTCGTCATCGGCAACGTGGGACACCTCTACATCAAATTCAACGTATTATTACACCTGGACACCGAAAACTATGGAGCGCACTATTTGTAACCCGTTATCGGCAACCTGGGATACCTAGACATCGAATTCAAGCTTGATTCATAAGAATCGACTTAAAATTCCCTAGCGGCAGAACTAAAATTATGTTATGACATAATAAAAATTCGTTGAAATAAAATTATGTCTACACATAATAAAAACTGGACAAATTAAAATTATAAACATAATAAAAATTGGATGAATTAAAATTATGTCTTGACATAATAAAAATTGGATGAATAAAAATTATGTCTGACATAAAAATAATTCCGCACTTTTATTATGTGTATACACATAATTTTAATTCATACAATTTTTATTATGTGTACACATAATTTGTTTTCGAATGAACGTAAAACGTAGTTGTTACAATATCTATCCATTATTGAAAATCGATATGCGCGACAAAAGCCTTTGTATATCATTAATTATGTTATTATTTATTATATATAGAAAAATATACAATTTCTATGTGTTTGCACTTTATATTTAATGAGCAGGCAATTAAATATATATGATTCAATTTGCACTACGTTTACATGACACCGTTAATCGGGTTTTATAACATCGGTAGTTGTCAGGAAGACCAATCGTAATCATTCTTCAGAAAAATGGAATAGTTGTGATTGACTGGCCTAAGAACTACCGATGTTATAAAACCCGATCAACAGTGCTATGTAAACGTAGTCTATGTCTCTTTATTGACTGACATAGTTATATACTTTTAAATCTTTTTCTTTTCTAAAATTTAATCAATTGAATAGCAAAAACTACGTTATCATATTATATATTTTTGGTACGTAGTGTGCAAATGTATTTTGAAATAAAGATTGTATATTTTCTACTGAATTATTTACACACACGTGCGGTTTCAGAGAATCATTTTTCGCCAACTCAAATATGTTCCTACTCAACTGTCAAAATATGAAAGATAATTTTATCTAGTTGTGGCATTCGCTCGAATTCCCGAAATAATTTTCAAGGATGTGAGTACGAATATATATATATATATATATATATATATATATATATATATATATATATATAAATATATATATATATATATATATATATTCGTACTCACATCCTTGAAAATTATTTCGGGAATTCGAGCGAATGCCACAACTAGATAAAATTATCTTTCATATTTTGACAGTTGAGTAGGAACATATTTGAGTTGGCGAAAAATGATTCTCTGAAACCGCATATATATATATATATTCGTACTCACATCCTTGAAAATTATTTCGGGAATTCGAGCGAATGCCACAACTAGATAAAATTATCTTTCATATTTTGACAGTTGAGTAGGAACATATTTGAGTTGGCGAAAAATGATTCTCTGAAACCGCACGTGTGTGTAAATAATTCAGTAGAAAATATACAATCTTTATTTCAAAATACATTTGCACACTACGTACCAAAAATATATAATATGATAACGTAGTTTTTGCTATTCAATTGATTAAATTTTAGAAAAGAAAAAGATTTAAAAGTATATAACTATGTCAGTCAATAAATATATATATATATATATATATATATATATATATATATATATATATCGTACTATTTAATATTTATAATTAATAGAAAATTATAAACGATGCGTTATGTATGAGAAATTTGACAGAATTGCTTTTATTAAATAGAATTAATTTGCGATTAGTTGAAGGAAATAAAAGAATAAACAAATCAGGTAAGTTTCAGACACGTGTTACAGGTGTCCATCTGTAATTATGAAAAACATCGATACTTGTAGATATCGGTACATATAAAATTGCGAACAACATTCAGTAAGACACGCGAATAAAAATAAATAAAAAATTTTACAGTTAACGACTTATTAACATTAATCATGCTATATTGCGATTACGTTTTATGTTGAAATTGAAAAATATATACAAGGTGTACAACTAAAAGGGTTACAGATTATTATTTTTAAAAAACTAAGCAAAATATTAAATTGTTGTTTTCTTTAGAAATAATAGTCCGTAACACTTTCAGTTTCATACCTTGTATATACTGTTTATAAGATTATAAGATATATTGTTTATAAGATTAAGATGCGTAACACACTACAAAAGGGCGTTATATCCGCGCAAAAATACCTTTTTAAAAAAAAGGTAAAAAAAGGCGCCAAGTACACGCATAGTAGTGTATATGTATTATGTTGTTACCCTGTTATGTTGTTACCTCGAAAGAAACAAAGTGGTAGTATTATACCTCCAAATAGCTTTACCCTGTACATACTGTTGATAAAATGCGTAATACTACAAAAAGGCGTGATATCCGTACAAAATTACTTTTTTTAAAAAAAAGGTAAAAAAAGACGCCAAGTACACGCATAGTAGTGTATATGTTGTTACCATACCTCGAAAAAATATAAGTAACAAGTGGTAGACATAATCTTTATATCTCGAAAAATCTAAAAAAAATCTAAGCAGTAGTATCTTTATTTCCGAAAAATTATAACCCAAGTGATACACATCACAAAATTATGTTATCTTATCAAAAAGAAAAGTCGCGCTTCAAATGATCTATTACAATTACAAAAAAGAAATGATATCTCTTTAAATTACAGCGCCAATTACAGAGAGAACATATATATTGCCTCAAAAAATAATTGTTGCACTACTTTGAAAAATCTTTACATTGTGTCAATTAGAAAAGAATGTATGATAACAATTTTATAAGATTAAAAAATTTTATTTAAATTTTACAAGGGAATACAAGATATTTAAATACAAAGTTTACATGTGTATTTTTTAGTGGTCACAAAGAATTACAGAGGTAACAGTACAAAATAAAAATATTTTATTAAAATATTTAATCCAACAAGGGAATACAATTTGTATTTAAATACAAAGTTTATATATGTATTTTTCAATAAAATAGAAGATTTAATCACAAAGAATTACAGAGGTAACAGTACAAAATAAAAATATTTTATTAAAATACATAAATTTTTCTTGTAAAAATACTTGGCGCTGCTAGACCTCGAAATTTTTAATAAATAAAGACAACAATAAATGAAAATAATTCAGAGAAGAATGCGACGAGAGTAACAAAATGATTATTATCAACGTGGTGTGTATGTGCGAGCGAGTGATATGGGTGTGCGTGACAACGGCGAATAATGCGGCTTATAATTAAGTATAGGATAAGTTTATTTATTTATTAAAAATTTCGAGGTCTAGCAGCGCCAAGTATTTTTACAAGAAAAATTTATGTATTTTAATAAAATATTTTTATTTTGTACTGTTACCTCTGTAATTCTTTGTGATTAAATCTTCTATTTTATTGAAAAATACATATATAAACTTTGTATTTAAATACAAATTGTATTCCCTTGTTGGATTAAATATTTTAATAAAATATTTTTATTTTGTACTGTTACCTCTGTAATTCTTTGTGACCACTAAAAAATACACATGTAAACTTTGTATTTAAATATCTTGTATTCTTTTGTAAAATTTAAATAAAATTTTTTAATCTTATAAAATTGTTATCATACATTCTTTTCTAATTGACACAATGTAAAGATTTTTCAAAGTAGTGCAACAATTATTTTTTGAGGCAATATATATGTTCTCTCTGTAATTGGCGCTGTAATTTAAAGAGATATCATTTCTTTTTTGTAATTGTAATAGATCATTTGAAGCGCGACTTTTCTTTTTGATAAGATAACATAATTTTGTGATGTGTATCACTTGGGTTATAATTTTTCGGAAATAAAGATACTACTGCTTAGATTTTTTTTAGATTTTTCGAGATATAAAGATTATGTCTACCACTTGTTACTTATATTTTTTCGAGGTATGGTAACAACATATACACTACTATGCGTGTACTTGGCGTCTTTTTTTACCTTTTTTTTAAAAAAGGTAATTTTGTACGGATATATGAAACAAAGGTAGAATTTTTCGGGGAGTGCAGCATTTTCGATTACAAAATTTTTTTATAATGTTTTTTGTTTTATTACTTATTGACTTTTTGTCTTTCTTTTTTTTAGTTTGATTATTTCATATAAAAATCGTGTTATTGCTCGATTTGTCATGAGATGATTCATAAATAAATCCAATAGCTTTTAAGTAGAAACTTGCACATTGCTTCCTCATATAGATCTATAGTTTCCTAGCTTTGAGGTCCACGCGCTAGCTTTGAGTCCCCGCGCTTCGCGCGGGCCGAAACGCTAGTTCTGGATAAATTCATGTTCTTCGAACGTTAATATTTATTATTTTATAATAAATATTCGTAATAATAAACGTTCGAAGGACATGAATTTATCCAGAATAGGGTGAGACGCTGTAAGAAATCTCTGATTATGTATCTGTTATGTAAGCCAGAACTATACAAAAATAGATAAATAATTTTTTTACATTAATAAAAATTTATAGTATAGTTCTAAGCATACCAAAATAAATTCTAATATTATTAGATATTTCTAATTAAATATTTCTGGGCATTGGCAATGTTGTAAAATAATAAATATTAACGTTCGAAGGACATGAATTTATCCAGAATAGGGTGAAACGCTGTAAGAAATTTCTGAGTTCTGGCTTATATAAAATACTTTTAGTATAGTTCTAAGCATACTGAAGTAAATTCTAATTAGTTCCGGGCATTGGCAATGTTGTAAAACTTTTTAAGGGAAAAAGAGAGAGAGAAAGAGAGAGAGAAAGAGAGAGAGAGAGAGAGAGAGAGAGAGAGAGAGAGAGCGAAGAATAAGGTATACATGTTAAATAATAGTAATATAATTAATAATATTAAGGGTCACTTAAAAGGGTGACCTTGATAACATATGTCAAGGCCAACGTGTTATGCATAATTACCTTTTATCTTTTTTGAGTTCAAAAAATTAGACAAATATAAAAGATTAAATCAAAATTCAAATTAATTTACATTGAAATAAATAAATAAATAAATTTTTTACATTAATAAAAATTTTTAGTATAGTTCTAAGCATACCAAAGTAAATTCTAAATATTTCTGGGCATTGGCAATGTTGTAAAATAATAAATATTAACGTTCGAAGGACATGAATTTATCCAGAATAGGGTGAGACGCTGTAAGAAATCTCTGAGTTCTGGCTTATATAAAATATTTTTGGTATTCTAGATAAATTCCTGACTTTCAAAGTGAAAAAAAATTGATTTAAATATTTTTAAAAAATATTATATTAATGTTGTTGAATAGAGGAGATTTTACTATAAAACTTTTATTGGAACCTTTTTTTTGATATCTCGAATACTTTTCGAAATATATCGAGAAAAGTAAAAACCGGTTCTACATATTAGTGGTGGTTTCACCTCTTAAAACCGTTTTTGGGCAGTTACAAGAAATTTCTAAATTCATCTTTTTACTCCCCCTATATATGTGGAAAGTTTTATTAAAATCAAAATTTTCGAGTTCGTAAGGTTTCCTTGTATGTTATTTTTTAGTATTTATACGGTTCTGTAGAACCGAATTTATAAATCTATGTTTACTTACTAACAGATAGATAGATAGATATAATTTATTATGCCCAAGAAAAACTAAAGGGCAAAGATTAACAATACAAAAAAAGAAAAAAAAAGATAACAAAAGTGCATGCTCTCACTTGCACAAATCAGTTAAGTGTAGAGCACAACTTAATAGCAATTACAACAGTATACACTGTAAAAGAACTAGAACTAACGCAACTTAAAAATAGGAACAATGTAAGTACAGTTAAACTAAAACTAATATCAAGAATAAAACGCAATATAACTTACAAGCTGATAAGAGGGAAAGACACCATCAAAAGCCTCGCGCCAGCAATCGATATCATGCAACTTCACGTGCTAACAGATACGCTTTGAGAAGACCTTTGAAGGAGACAAATGAAGAAGCAGAGGTAATATTAATAGGAAGAGAATGCCAAAAATATATAGCTGAAAGATGAAAGGAGTTTCTATAGGTGGTAGTTCTATGGCAAGGAATTTGAAAGGTTTGGGATGCAACAAGACGGCGGTCAGATCTCCTCAACTGCGGATCAAGCAAAGCGAAATTGTCACGAAGATACGAGGGAGAGCGCATGTAAAGTATTCGAAACATTTGACAGCCAAGAAAGTATAACCTCCTGTTTTCAACTGTAAGCCACCCCAATTGTCGCCTGAACGGAGTAATATGTTCGTCACGCTTGAGATCAAATATAAAGCGAATGCAACAATTCACAAGTCTCTGTAACAAGGTGTTCAGTTCTCCAGTCAAACCATGATAGACTAGGCAGCAGTAGTCAATGTGCGGCATAATTAAAGCCAAAACCAGCCTTATCCTTAACCTTGTGGACAAAGAGTTTTTGTTAAACTTAAGCTTGTACAAAGAATAATGCACCTTTTGAGAGACGTGCAAGATATGCTTTTTCCAGGATAGATTAGATGTAAAAATTACACCCAAATTCTTAGCTTCGTTTACAAAGGGTAAAGGCGTATGGTTAACAATAATAGGAGGTAAACAATGGAGGTCGATATCATTGATATAAGCCTGACTACCAAATACAAGTACCTTAGACTTTGCAGGATTGAGCTTAAGACCATTTAACGTAGCATAGTCGAAAATAGCATTTGCGTCCCTTGAAATCAACTCAAGACCATGCAGAATGTTGGCGCGAGTACACTGGAGATAAATTTGTACATCATCAGCGAACAACATATGACAGACAAAAGACAGGAAACTGCCGATATCATTTATATAAAGAGCAAATAAAAGTGGGCCAAGTACAGAGCCCTGAGGGACACCAGTCGACGTGAAAAGCCACTCAGAAACATTACCCTCATCATCAAATACAGCCTGAGAGCGACCAGTAAGGTAAGAAAAAAATCCACGCGAGAACCTCATCAGAAAAACCGATTTCTTTCAGTTTGATAAGCAAACGAAGATGTGGGACCGTATCAAACGCTTTACTGAAGTCAAATAGAATCATGACTGTAATGAGTCTTTTATCAATTCCCATTCTAATGTCATCACAGACACGTAAAAGAGCAGATTGCGTATTGAAACCGGAACGATACGCAGACTGTCTGGGATTCAGCAGGTTATGTTCATTCAAATAGTCGGAGATCTGTGAGGGCCACCAAGCGTTCAAGAATTTTTGACATTTCAGGAAGGTTGGCAATAGGTCGCGTATCAGACGGTGACAGTGGAGTGCGAATCTTTGAGAGAGGGCGAATCAACGCACGCTTCCAAGATGAAGGAAATATGGAATCATTAAGTGAACGATTAAAAAGAGGAATGAGCCACTGAGAGATAATGGGCCAAGCAATACGAAGAACATAAAGCGGGATGCCATCATAGCCAGACGCGTAGGAGTGAAGAGGTCCATTAAAGATGAGTTTGTAAACCGAGTCCGGCTGTATAGTAGAGAAAACAAATTCAGGACGATGAGAAGTACAAGAAACTGAGGCGATGGCAGAAATAAAGTCGGCATATGTGCAAGGCAAAGACGTGCTGGACACTGAGACATAGTAAGAGTTAAGTTGATCGGGTGTAAAAAAAGCGGAGATGAGAAACCGACGTGGATTTAACCAATCCCAGACGAGCAAGTTCTCTCCACATTTTAGCGGAGTCAGTAACATTGGTAAGGGAAGCCAAGTGAAACTCACTTTTAGCACGCTTGATGTCATTGTTAAGCTGGTTGCGAAAGTGACGGTATCTAGCATAACCCAGTAGACTGCCTGAACGTTTGGCCTGCCTGTACAACTGATTACGAGTGCGGAGCCGGCATCTCAGTTCGTCCGTAAGCCATCGAACAGGAGGCTTCCTGATCACGGACACACGGGCAGGAGCAAATACATCAAGTGATTCAAGTAAGATACCGGACAGCCAGACACAAAGCTCATCAACATCAGAAGGGTAGCCCGCTACACTCTGAACGTTTACAGCAATAGCGTCGAGATGTTCAAGGAACGCAGAGGCATCAATGCTCCTGTAACCACGTCGCAGGATAGATTGATCAAGGTCAAGCTTACGATCAAGTGAGTACGACAATTCCAGTAGATCATGACCGGCGATGAATGGACTCAAGGATTTAGCATATGCAAGAACCCTAGCACCATCATCAACAACTAAAACATCCAGCCATGAGTCAGAAGTAGCAGTATGAAAAGTAGCATCAGAGTTGACAATGGTTAAGGATAAGCCAGACATTAGCTCACGCAAATAATTCCCCTCATAACAATCGGTCAAAAGATCGGACAGAGAGAGAGAGAGAGAGAGAGAGAGAGAGAGAGAGAGAGAGAGAGAGAGAGAGAGAGAGAAAGAGTAAGAAAGAAAGAGAGAGAAGGTGGAGCATTATTTGTTTTGCGCCGAAAGGATTCTTTTCAAAGAGAGGGAGTTAAGATAGGGAGAAAAAGGAAAAACAGGTAGACAGAAAGAGAGAAAAACAGAAAAAGGTATTTATAAAATAAAAATATTATTAAACCGAAAATACATTTGTAGTTCAACAAGAAACCAAACCATTTACATTAAGAATTATATTAAGATTATATTAAAAAACCAAAATTCAAACACAGAATTTTTCGAAATCAAAATTATTTATATTATTAATTAAACAGTAAAAAATACATACGTTTATTTTAATTATATTTGCATTTTTAAAAATATCTTTGTTTTTAAATGTATGATAAGAAAATTATCCAAAAAAACAGATTCAATAGATTAAAAAGAATTGTGCCAAAAGTGGAGCGCTCGATAATTTAATAAATTGACTCCATTATTACATAATTGCTAAACTGATTATAAAATACATTTATTAAATATAATAAATGTAATTTATTTAGATAGAACAACATTATAACCTCATTTTTTATAAATATTTTTTAATTAAAAAACATCAACATAATAGATTATAATTATAACGGAATAAGAAGATAAGAAGATATATATTTATATATAAGAATTTATTTAAAGGGTTATAAAAATGCCTAAAAAAAATTAAAAAAAGAAATGAGATCAAAAATAAATATTTTAATAGAAAAATACATGAATTACGAACTGGACAAATATTCAAAAAAGAGAAATGTGAAGCTTCAAATATTAAAATAGATGATTTTGAAAAACAAATTAAAATAAAAATAAAAGAATATACAGCTAACACAGAAGAAGAGAAAAAAACAGAAAGAAGTTCAAAGAATTAGGAGAATACGACAAAATTCTGTATACAAAAAAATAGAAAGGGAGAGAAATAGGCAAAAAATGAAACATATACGACAAAATCCATCATACAAAAAAAGTGAAAGAGAAAATAATATACAAAGAATGAAGCAAACACGAGAAAATCCCTCGTACAAAGAAATTGAAAGAAAAAGCAATATACAAAGGATGAAACAAACAAGAGAAAATCCGTCGTACAAAAAAAGTGAAAAAGAAAATAACATACAAAGAATGAAACAAACACGAGAAGATCCCTCGTACAAAGAAATTGAAAGAGAAAGCAATATACAAAGGATGAAACAAACAAGAGAAAATCCGTCGTACAAAGAAAGTGAAAGAGAAAGGAATATAGAAAGGATGAAGCAAACACGACAGGATTCGTCGTATAAAGAAAAAGAAAGAGATATGAATATTAAAAGAATAAGATCTGTGAGAGAAGAACAATTATATGGAGAAGTAGAGAAGGAAAAAAATATAAAACGAATAAAATTAAAACAAAAAGTTGAAATTTATCGTATAAATGAGCAAATCAAAAACAAAGAAAGAATTAGTTTTTTACGTACAAATTCTGAATACAAATTATTAAATAATGAATTAAATAATATTATTAAAAAAAGAAAGTTTTTGGAAGATTCAAATTTCGTCAAAAAACAACGAGGACAGGATATTGAACGTAAAAGGTTGAAGATTAATTAAAATAGATGATTTTTTCAAATATAGAGAAAACTACAATAATTATGTTCAGACAAAGACAAAAAATGAAAATAAAGATAATGAATACTATTTTAATTCATTATTAATAAAGTTTTTTAAAAACAGAAAAGATGGACCTGATATAGTTTGCGTCTGTTGTAAAAATTTGTTTTTTTTTTAATCTGTAGAACATTTTAGTATTACAAAGATAAGTAATAAATTGATTGACACAAAAATGGATATTGATGAATTTATTAATAAAATTATCAATAACTCATCAGAATATATGTGTAAGACTTGTAAAAAATATATCACATTAGGACAGCTTCCAAAAACAACAGCAAACGAAGATTTAAGGTTCAATAATGTGCCAAAAGTCGTAACAGATTTAACGGCGGTTGAGGAAAGGATGGTATCACCCTATATACCATTTATGCAAATAAAAGCATTACAATCGTTTGCTATTAATCCACAATTATTATTAAAAGGAAGTATTGTTAATATTCCAGTTGAAATCAATGAAATGATAAATATTTTACCAAGAAGTTTTGATGAAATGTCGACTATACAAATAAAGTTAAAAAGAAACCTAGAACACAAGTCTGATTACATGTATGAAACCATAAAACCAGCAAAAATTTGTGAAGCTTTGGAATATTTACGACATACTCCTTTGTATATAAAAAACAATATAAAAATTGACGATGATTTCTTTAAAAAATATAATAAAAATTTTAATGCAAAGTTGGATTTTATTGTAGATAA
>JASTWP010000914.1:0-100692 GCA_030770255.1 Temnothorax ravouxi
CGTAGTGTAATTCGAAAACGCACATGTATGTAAATATATAGCAAACGTAGCAACTTGCTCAACGAGGGCAAAATAATTTACCGTCGCTTAATCGAAAACCGAAATAATCAAGAGACTAAAAAAACGCCAAGTTAAACTAATTAGATTAAATCGAGAACATTTTTCACAACGAAGTGTCGAAGCACTGATCAGGGAGGGAAATGTTAACCAGTTTCTTCGCGAATCTTTCAGATAACGGCGAAATTATCAGAAGCTTCTGTTTTAAATGAGCAAGTGTCTGCTTGTACGCGAGCTAAAACCAGTTTCGTAGAGAAATGATGTAACAAATCGCGCTCACAAAACCGTCGACGATTCCCAGTCGATCACTTCCACGTAACGCGTTGCGAGTGCTTTTCAGACAAAGCCGTGACGTCAGACACCGGCGCCGGTAGGGATAAAGGCGCGTGTAAAAAATGCTTTACAAAGGAAATGTCACAACGCGCCTTATTCGAGCCTTCGAGGTTCGCGACTGCCGTCGTCTAAGTACACCCGGCTGACTTCGATCGGATTCTCTTTCTTCCTCTATCTCTTTCGATTCGCGAAGCGAATTTTATCATGTCCCGTTACGCCGACCGAATCTCGACGCATTCTTCGATTCGGGTCACGGCTCCGCGTACGCGGCCAATTTCTTGTTGACATTCTTAGACCACACTCGTTACGGAACCACCCGAATTCCTCGCGAACGGGGATCTTCGGACGATGACAGCCCGCGCTACGGTTCCGTGAAATTGAACGAGGTGTTTGAGAGATATTATGAAGAAACACCGGGTCTTCTATACCGGTGTATTCTCGGGTTACCTGACCTATCTACGTTTAAAAACTGTTATAAACGTTCGCGGCCTTTTTGTCATTGTTTGCGCGTTACTAATCGCATCCTGTTAATGCATATGAACGTTAAAAGCATATTCCGGGGCTTCCGGTCGCCGCTGTAAATAGCGTGAAGACATTTATTTGAAAAATTAATACTTTCACGAGCGTTTCTACATAAATATTAATTAGTATCCCGCGCGAATGGTATATCGCGCGGAAACGATGGCAATGTAATAAAACAATGTTCACTTTCTATCGTAACCAATATTGCTCAGGAATATTCGGGATTAAGGTAGATTCTTTTCTCTGTGGAAATGCATTCTTTTGGTTACGACGCACAGAAGTTCGCGAGATCACGAGATCTCTTTAGCTGTAACGGTCCCGCGCTAGTGTAGTTTTATACGCGTCCGACTCGATTTTACAGTTATCATTGTTTCGAAGGAATGCGGCAATTCCTTTCCTGTTTCGCGGCAGTCGTTGTGCGGACGTAGGACCCGACACGGCCGAACCCGGAAAGTCCTCGACTGATTTGTATAACGATTCGGTATTCCGGTTCTTTGCGCGTATACATTCCTACGTGATTAACCGCGCGCGGAATAAGACCATAAAAGATTGAGAGACAGGCTCGAACACCGGCCGACCGGCCGCTCGTGCGTCGCGTCGGTTTTGCAGGTGTTCCAACGGAACGTTTTTGTTGGACAAATACGATCAAACGTTTGCTCGAAATTTGTACACTAGAATGGGGAGCGAAAGAGACAAAGAAAATGCGGAATTACGAAAAGTATAAACAGTTGAAATACACGCGTCGGAGTTTGAGAGACAATACGATTTTTACGAATTGGAGCGTGATATCGTAATTATTTAATGGAGGAGTTATTTCAATTATCAGATATTTTATTATTTACATGTGTATCGAACGTGTAGATTTCGTTTGAAAAAACTAAAATTTCGATAGCGAATATCACGATAAAGCAATAATATAAATTTATATTATTATACAAAATGTACGTAATAAATATTTTCAATGCACACTTGGGCAGATATAAACATATACAAATTTTAGATCTTTATATAATCCAACGTTACACAATGCAAAAGCATTAAACTCTTTAAATGTAACACAATTGTTACGATATTTCTGTAAAATTTCCGTAATATAATGAGCAATCATAAATGAGTCGCGTGCACGATTACATTTATAGAACGCGTGCTTTATTTATTTAATTTTCTCAATATTGTTTTATTGCAATCACCGTTGCAAAATATATTGTTCACGAAGGTCGAATTCATTTGCGAGGCACAATATGGATGGATATTGAAATCTGCGTGCGGGAAAACGGGTGGTAAAGTATAATTATACGATAAACATAGCCGATGCGTGGCGATGCAACTGAGGGAATACTAGGTTAATAATAATGGCGAAAGGTAATAATACCAAATATCCGGTCAAACAGGTTGCATTAACCCGCTGGATCACGCGCCGTTTACTCGCGATGATCATCAACACACGGTTCGTCGTAAATTCAATAATTTAATTTTGCGGCGTACACCTATTGGAGGTTTCATTAAACCTGAGGAAAGTCAACTAAGAAACTAAATTAACTATTTCAATTTCTCTTGATATATATATTCCTTACATGGCTACCGTTCTAATCTCAACGGTATATTTAATGTTAAATGTACCGAGTACCATTTCCTTATCGATATTAGATGTGATTCCATTCTGATATTAAACTAGATAAAATTAAGGCGATCATGTCGGAGTTGAATGTGCGACGAGATATAAGTACACGTGGTCCATCTCAGTAGCGGTTCCAGCTTAAACCTGTTGAGTATCAATTCAATTTCGCTACCTTCGCGATCAGAAATACTCTATTTTGCATTCGAATAGAAAGCGAAATGACGCAAAAGCGCATCATCAAGAAAGACCTAATCGAGAGCTCGTTTAACTTTCCGAGATGCGATTACGCACTTGGGACGCGACAGCCGGACGCGATATTAGACCGTCGATGGTCGAAGGCATATTTACGACAATATATACGCGGCAGAGATTTCGCTCGTCAATCTCCCCCTCCCTCGCTGAATTTAATCTCGACGCATTTTATTATTGCTCAAGTATAAATCCCGTTGCTCAAGCGAGGCGATTTGGCCGTTGCAACATGCTCGGTGTAGCGAAACTCCTCGCCGCGCCGGCGAGGTAATCCGCGCGCCGGTGCCGCGCTTCAGGAGTACTTGTGAAATGAAGCAAAATGCACTTTCACCTAACCGGCGTTGCGTTTCGCAACCTCCCCGCTCCCCGCCGCGGCATCCCCGACCGCTGTCCGCGTCGTCGTGTCGAACGAAAGCAATTCCGTCGCGGCGGAATGCCTCCTCTGTGCCGGCGCGGCGTCCTAATTGTCGCACGACGCGACGGCCGCGAACTGAATTTCGCCGGCGCGGGCGCGCGCGTTTACGCCTCTTACCCGCGCAACACGCTCGCCGACACTTTCGACTTCGCCGTCACGCTACGCGCGAACAAGAGCCATCCCGTACTTACTACGCGTACGCGCGTCCCGCTTTGTATAATACGGATGCACTCTCGCTCGCGCGTACGCGTGGCTCGTACAAAAAAATCGGAGAAAGCATCGAGATCCTCGATACGCGAGAATGGCACGTAGAGTCGGGATCTGGCAGTGCCGGGCGAGAGCGGTCAGATTAAGACCGGCGCTGCTGCAGGTTTCGGATTTCGATGCCGCGAACATCCGGAAATGATCTCCGTGTCTCTCCGTGACGGCGAACGCGCGTGAATCAGCGCGAGATACGTATTTCAACGCGACGACTCGCCACTTTTACGTCGGTCTCTCAATCTACGACTCAGGCGTGGCTGACGCAACGCGCTCCGCCGCCGCTGAGCCAGCCGTCTTTCGCGATCGAAATTCCCCTGTGAACGGTCGAGTACGGACGACGTTGTCGCCGCGGCTTTCGTATCGTCGTCTAACGCACGTGTTTTTCAGACGCGTAATCGCGGAACGTGCAAACAACGGTGCGCGGACGCGGGAGTTCGCCGTTCCTTCCTTGGGAGGCCGCCGGATGCACGAGTTTAGACGAGGAGGCGGAAGGTGAGGTGAGGTCGTCGACTCGCGCGGCGCGGTCGCGTGGTCTCTCGTCTCTCGGGAGATGATACCGGGCGTTATTACCGCGCCGCGCATCGAGCGCGTTATCGCGCGCGGGAAGAAAGGGACGCGAGAGTGAGGGGACGGACGGAGAAAAGAAATTCGAAAGTGGCCGGTGAAAGTGCTCGAGTACGCGCGCGGGCGCACGTGGATTGCAGGCGTCAGCGAGCGTGGCGCGGCTCACACGAGCGGACTTCCTTCACTTCCACCTCGTCGTTCTTCATCCACCTTCACCTGCTGTCGCCGCTTCCTACTCGCATAGTCCCCTGGCGGATCAATCCATTGCGCGCCGGACGACCTTTGTACTTTCCCTCTGTCCTTTGACCTTTGAGTCCGGCCCGATGGAGGTGAGTGGGTTCAACCGGAAAAACGGCTCGAAGGCCGTTCTCAATGGCGAACCCGTTCGGGGAAGAGCCGCTGTTTCAGTCACTCTGATTTTCCCGGTTTCCTTTTTCTGACGAGAATTCTTCGTGCCCCAAGGCGCTGCTCGCACACGGCTGCACGACGCGGATTGTACGGCGCGGCGTGAGTTTTACTAGACGTCGCGGAAAATAATGCATCGTCATTAATATTGTAATGCGGGAAGAGTAGATCCGCAGCAGCGATATACCTCATAGATAAGCGTAACGGCGAGAACGAACAGCGGTAAACGAATATCCGGCGCGGAGTGTACGATTACAAAAGATCTTTTTTTTGCACATTATTTGCTCCACTACTCCGGATCTTCGCGCTCGATCAAAACAGTATCGAATTCAGCTTCCGAGGTTCGAAACGCGAGGTCCGAAAGTCGGGCAAAGAACCGCTTGGCCGTCCGTCGTCCGGCTTCTAAGATTTCGCATAGCGCGAATGTTGCGGACGTCACAGCCGCGCAGATAAGCCGCGTATCGAATAACGCGTTGACAGCTGCATATATTTTAACAGCTGATGACTGTGGAACGCGCATCAGCATTATAATGCGCGGTGGCCCGGAAACGAAGAGTCAGGCTCTCGCTTATCACCGTTCGAGCCGCGTGCCTTCGTCGGTATTGCTAATATAACTGCGAGACTTCTTCGACGGCACTTCTTCGGTAGCAGTCGTCAGGCAACGTAACCGCGAAAGGTTTGGGGGCTAGCATTTTTGTAGGTACTGCATATTTGCATGTCGAATTCATTCGTGCATGATTTCTAACTCGTTTCGCCAGGATTTACGTACACACTATGACACCACAGCTACACCGAGGTTAATTGAATCCCTCCTCCTCTTCCTCCTCTTCCTCCTCCTCCTCCTTCCCTTCACTCGCTACGTGAAGCTTTCAAACGCCGCGGCCAATCTCGCGCCGCTAAAGACGTGGAATTTCGCTATCGATACGCGAGCTCATTTATTAATACTACCGTTAATTAAATTTGATAACCTGTGTACACCGCGCGCGTTCGTAAGGCTACTTAAGCCTATCCGCACCTCTATACCGCGGGAAAGTGAACGGGAAGCGAGACTCTTATGGCGGTTAATTAATCGCAGGAGGAAATCTTGATTGCGCCAAATTAGTATGTGTCACAGACGTCGTGATGGATATTTCGACGCAGGAATTAAAGCCGTCAGGGAATCCCATGCCGCGTGTATTACTCGCCGGTTCGAAGAAGCAATTAAGTAATGGAGTTACCGCGAGTGTATGTGCGCCGAACGTACTATTATATTCATACATATACATAAATCACGCGTCATAAATACGTTACCTCGAACGCGCGAATCGGATAACAAAATAAGGGGTTATAAAATCGATATTCTTACCAGTGATAAAGAAGCGGTCACTTTTGACGCGAAACATTACAGCAGGAAATAAAAGTATATTTTAATATTCCGGTACAATCATGAAAATAAAAGTAATAAAGTAGCAGTGTTAACGATAAGGCTCGCAAAAAAGTGCCTTACGATTTTTCACTCGACTCATCGCAATTGCACTTGTCCTGCAATTCCTTCGGACAGATTTATGCGACGTAAATTGCACAGGATAGCAGAATTTCAAAGGCCAACGAGCGACGTGTGTGTAATAATTTTTGTTTCGAATATTTACTCGATAGACTTAAAAACTGAATCGCGCGGAAAACGATAAATCAAGAGATAGTTCAAAGATAAATGTCTGATATATGTGTCATGTATTATATTAGTATATACCATAATATGATATATTACTGTAAAATACATAGCTTATAATGTAATATATATCGCAATATAGTTTGTGCTATTATTTTTCATGTCCAATGCGAATTCACTTCTATATAAAACAGCGTACGTTTTGCCGCGTGTATTTTTCTACACATTGGAGATTTTTTTCATGAAGATACCTGAAAATCGTCACCCTTGCCACTTTATCGGAGTGCACCGGCGGAATAGATGAGGAAACGCGGATAAATCAGCGCACGTGTGTGGGTCGTATAAATTTCTGCTACGACGTTGTACATCTCGCGCCTCTCGCTGCTACGGTAATCGGTACTAAGAAGCAGAAGCTGAGAAGCAGAAGCGAGATGCATGGTTGCCGGGAGCCATCGAGAGCGGTTGACCGTTTTCGTCGGAATCCCCGGTCAGCATTCTTCGAGAAAAAACGGCAACTCGCGCGATGGCATAGATACCATCGCATTCCAGCCTCCTTCGAACACTGGAGGCTACGTATTAATCTTCCGCAATTTTTTCTCGTTCACGCAACAGCTTCATTTAATTTGTCGAAAATACAAATTACACACATTATTATCAATGTTGAATTTAATTAGTAGATGTTATTATTCTAATTATTACTATTATTAAGGTATTATAATATCTTAATTATCAGTAATTTGATAGCAACGGCGTGATACCCAAGTTTATAATCTACTCCGTTAATTAGCATGCTGTTAATCAATCCGCTCGAAATAAACGAAGCAAGCCGCTTAAATCGCAGTAACAATACAAATGTTATCGTTATGTAAAACAAATCTCTATACGTGAAGGTACGTGAATCTCTATACGTGAACGATACAAAACTGTTCGCCGATATGCACTGTTCACCACCGTTAATACGTTTATATAAACAAATTGTTTTTTATGCAAGAACATTTCTACCGAGTGTACAACGTTACCAAGCATGCGCGAAGGCGAACTGTCAGTTATTTGTGCGTTATAAACGCGACATCACACCAAATCGTAAACGCGCATCGGCATATTAAAAGCATTCGACGAAATGCATTCGTAATCGAGAACGAAAATAGGCGTGAAAACAACTGCTTAACATTGATAACAGCACCACTAAATAAACGTACGTTTACGCTAATTAACGTCCGCGTTTTGTAAGAGGCATTATTCCCGGCAGGCGGTTGCGCTCTGATTTTGCGGATGCGAAAATTCGCCGTTAAGTAACGAGACCGGCGAGAAAGTCCTGGTCCTGTGTTCGAGCGCGTTTCATTTCGCGTGCTCTAGTTTGCGAACACTCCGTATAATCGTATATCATGCACACGTATTAAGATCCGCCGTGGACGACCGCGGAGCGGCGCGGCGCGGCCCGAGCAACGGGTCTTCTTCCTCGTAAACACTCGCGAAGCCGGAACTCGCAACAACAGCCGCATACCATGCATACCCGTGTGTTCAGCAAAATTATCGAAGACTGTCGTGCTTTTTTTCTTTCTTTCTTTTTCGTTTCCCGTACGAATCCGCGCCCGTGCGCGTGCGAGCTGTCCCCGATTTTCTCGACGTTTGCATGACATATCTGTTCCGTAGTTACCGAGAGGAATAAACGACAATTTGTGAACATACGTGTATTTCGCAACAAAGTTACGTCGACGGAATAAGGGGGGGGGGGCATCGGACGCATGTACGTACACGTAATCGACGCAAGCCGGCATTATTGTCGGACTGCGATTCCGACAATGCCTAGAGACGAGTCCTGCACCGTTTCCGGCCCGAGCGATTACGAGGAAGCGATCGTTTGCAATTAACTTTACCAGTCGCCAGGGAAAGTTCGAGGGATACGTTCAAAATTTCGCACTTTCTCCGCGAATACCTGCGCGTATAACGCATGGAACGCCTTTTTGTCAAATCCAATCCCGAACTTTCAAACCAGAGTTGCTATACAGAAACTCGGAAAACCCGGAAAAATCATAGAAATTTAGATTGGTCAGGAAAAACTGGGAAAAATCACTGGGAAATATATAAAAGAGTCTGACAATTTACTCTCTCTCTCTCTCTCACACACACACACACACACAATTCCCATAAATGCTCTTATTCTAAAGTGTACTTATAATTTTTTTAATATTAACATTTATAGTCAAATGCGTTCAAAATTCGCGCACTTTACTAGTCATTTCTTATGTACTACTAGGAGGCACTTTTGAGGCGCTCTTGCGTCGATTTCTCGTTTCGTCTTCCTCTACTTTTTTTCTTGCGATATTAATGAACAAAATAATTAAAATTTATATTTTATTCAGTACTTTCATTTAATCGTCCTTTTCCCTCATAACTGCATTCTTTTTTCCAATACTTATTTATTTTTGTTGGCCTGAATTTGCATTCAGGATTATATTATGTTACTAAACTTCCAATTGAAAGCAATTTTGTATTGTTTCTAATAATATAAGCTATCTTTCCTGCAATCCCTGTTTCTGAATGTTAAAGTTTAAGATTACATATTGGTCATGGAAAATTCTCCATTAGCGTCTGCAAAACATGGAAAAGTCAGGGAATTTCAAAATTCATTTTCTATGGCAATCCTGAAACGTACGCCCGAAACGTTTTGTGCATGAGTGAACCGCGCTTATGAACAACTTTCGGATGAAAGATCACGTGGCATATATAAAAGTGCTATACGTATTCGTCGTCTGCGTGCATTTGATGTAGAGCATCTTGCGTGCGTAAGCTCCATACGGCATTCCTAAGGTTTCTCACGTCGGAGGAGAATCACTTTGAAATCTTACAGTCTCTCATTGTAATCTTTACGTTTGTATAACTAGTTCTCTGTCCCATTGAAAGCTGTGCGAAATCTCTTTGCGGGGCTTCTATAGAAAGTAATTTGCTCATTACGACTGTTAAATTTCATTTAACCATCTTATGTACACAGGCATGAAAGAGAAATAAAAGAGAATGTGCATATTTAATATGTATCATAGTACATATCTACTTTCATACATTACTTTTTTATTACATCGTAATCACATTAATTTTTGCCAAGTTTCGAAAAACACGCACAACCTATAAACTCGCTTTCCGAATCGGAATATTGCGTGAGAACGCATGGAAAAAGTCCACGGAAAATCGAGAGAATCATCCGCACAAAGATTGATATATCTGTTTTCTTTTTGTTACAGGGTACTATGAGCCTAACGAAACGCATAGACGAGATCAGGTTGCTCGAATCACGTAAGAGCGCACGACTCGCCGATCAGGATACGGATTTCGCCAGGCTCGCCGATATGGCTGGCGATCGTAAGCGAGCGTCCTCCCACTCTATCGACGTGCCACACGTGATGGCGTAAGTTTTTTCCTCTTCTTTCCCTATTACTGTCGCTTATCTGGAATGGTTTTATGTTCGGGCAGCAGATAAGGTTGAAAGTAACTGTCGCCGATTGACAATAAACTTGTTCCCCAAGACAAGCGGAATCGTCCTTTTAAACGTCGTTTAAAAGCAAAATACAGTTTGCGGAGCGCCGCGCGACTCTCGCTCTTGACTTGATTATGCAAATTTCACGCACCTTCCCCATGAAAATTATTCAAGCGTTTCGCGTTACGTCTTGAATTTTTAATTTTCGCATTGTATCTGTAATATTGCAGTTTGGCATAACTCGAGAGATATTGTTTCGAAACAAGTATACCGCGAAATTCTCGAAAAGGAATAAAAAAATTATTCACATGTCCGATTCAATTATTGACCGAGTATATTCTTTGTTCTATTTAAATAATATTTTTCATTTTCGTATGCAATAATATGAGACATAAATTTCCCAGATCGACCTGCTGCCCTTATCTTAATCCTATCCAACTTCCACAAGCGTGATCTTCGTGAATTCAACGGCAAAAGCTTCTCCATATCGTAATGCGTCCTTTAAGACTCCTTCTTCTTTGTGTCGAAGATTCGAAGCGACGTGAGTATAACTTTCGTTCAGGATATATCCAGTTTCGCGTTATAGTTTAGTTTGTCGAATAATCTTTTTAAAATAATATGAAAATAACTGACAATGATATAAGATAAAAAGAAAACAGAATGGAAGGAACTAAAATTTAAGTAAATTATTTGCTGAATGGCTCATACACCTTTTATTGCCAGACATGTCCTTATATGTCAAAGGTATTCTAACAATCCGACATATACCGAAGGTCATTGTCAGGCGCGACGCGTTGACAAGGCCTTTGGTATGCGAGGTTATTAGAATATCCTTTCTCCATGTCAGGCTTCTTCCTCTCGTCGCGTAATACTGATAAGTACAGGTCCGCACATATTTCTCCTAGATAAAATTTAAATCACACAGCTATATATATATATAGCTAGGTGTCCCGAAGATCGGACATATTTGATGCTAAAGATAAAAAGCTGAGCATCCGCGTGATGTATAAAGCAAGAACGAAGGAGCATCCGTTTGCGGATCGTTAGACCGTGAATGCACCCTCGCCGGGCACCTGTCTCTCACCTTTATATGCACGCAACTCCCCAGAACGCTTTACGTCTCACCCCCGTTGAATGTCAGTGAATATTCGCTGTAGGGACGTCGCGGTGAGAAATAGCCGACGGATATTTTAGTGAAAAAAACGTGCAACGCAACAATGCCTCCGTGATTGCAATTTCCTGCTTGAAAGTCCTACTCCAATCGTATACAATTCTTTGTGCTATATCAGTTAAGTACTATGAGTATATGTGCATATATATGTGTATTATACACAACTCTCTGACAATCTGATCTTACGTTATTATTTTGAAATATTTAAATCAATACAGCGTAAGGAATTGTATGATTAGAATAGGATTTCCAAGAAAAAAAATTCATGTGAAACAAACTGCGATATCTATGCATAATTTAATTTGAATTAATATACATCGTAATTTTATATCCATTGAATGAATGGATGAGTAATATTCTATTCTACGAGAGATATTCTATGCTCTTACGATAATATTGCACGTTTTATCGCTGCTTGAATTGTTTTTATATTTAAATATAATTCATTCAAACCTCGGACGAAATCACCGTCGCGAGATCCGCTTATGAGATTACTTACGAGATTGAAAAACAATGAAGTTTCTCGTTCCGCCTACTACTCACGTGGCGATCTGTCTGGAGTCTGTGATCTGCGATCCCCATCATTTGAGACGAAATTTTCTCGCTGTCTCGCTTCCTCTTTGTCGCCGTTTCTCTGAAAAGGATAGGATCGGTCATAGCCCGACAGGGCGATGAACTCGCAGGTTAATGACTCCCCTCGACTTTTTGTTTACATCAATTGTGGATAAAGTCGGTCCTTGACCCGAGGATCTTCTCGCAAAGGACATACGAGGAAATCCGTACAACGTCCGACAGCGGTGTCGATCTGTAATTGTGGACAGGTAGAAAAATGCCGGTACTTTTTGGTAGGAGGTAGGAGCGTGCACACACCTGGCCCTGGCACGACCTGCCCCACGTGAAAGGAAAGGTCGTCGAAGAGAAATCGAATGCCTTTCGAAGCGCGATGGTATCGGCGACAAAAGCGCTCACGAACCCGGGCTACCGTTTAGCGAGACCTTGTATCGCGTCCAAGGTTTTAACACGCCGTTAGAATTAATCTGGTGATTTGTACAAATGTTAGACAGCTCGTAACGGTGTAAGCAATTTTTCTGTGTGAACCGCGATGATATTAAAATTATATCCGAATCTTCACAGAAATGTGTGTGTGTGTGTGTGTACAGTGGTACTTCAAGAGTTCCGATTTATTCGAATACTTTTCTTAAAGTAAATAGTGCACATGAATAAAACGAAATAGATCTTTAATATACGTGTTGTATTACGGCATTTTATATGAAGAAGTCGGTTCTTTGCAGAGTTTGCGCGATTTTTAAACGACAGCTCAGGGAGTTAGAAAACCGGGTTCACGTAAGTGATTTGCGCCAAGGTATTTCTCCGTTACGTCGTCGTCGAGGAACCGTTTATTCTTTCTTTTACTTTTACACGCAACCGTGCACGCCACATGGTGCAACGTGAGTACCTGCGCGTGCGAGTTTGCGATAATTGATGCCGGCAGATTGAGCAACGTAGCAGCACTCTTTCCTCCCGTGACGTAATTCCGTGCACTCTGCGCGAAACGATAATCATTGTGCCGGGCAATTTTTGTATACGTTTTCGGCTTACGCACGCACGATTACTTCGTTTCAGCTCGCTAGTTGGTAACAAGAACAATCGGGCTTGACGACGAACGAAGGAAAATAGCTGCCCGGTAATAATCGCGATGTTCGCGTGGGTGCCCCGCTGATTTGACTCGTACGTTTCCCTCGCGGGGTACATTTTTAGCCGGTTTGCACACGTTACTCGCTCTCGTGCATCGATAAAGAGCAAAACGCGAGCATGGGGGACGCGAGATGGAGATCGGTGGGACGCGGGCGCGTGGAGAAACGCGGAGAAACGGAGAGGAGGACGAGACGATAGCCGCGAATAGATACGGGATGTGGATAATCCAAAATATAACTTGACGGGCTGAATAACTCCCATCGCCGCCAGTGCCACGTCAACGGGCGCAGTGAGTCAGTAGGTTAGCTTTCGTAATTTTCGGACGGCAGTTCTCCGCGCACCGACGAGGAGGCGGAGGCCCCGACTTGCGGTGTCGGGAATTAGGTCGATCAATACCTACGCGGCCGCGCTATATAGGTCAGGTGCACTACCACGCTCCGTGTATGCGACGACGAGCGCTTGGTCCCCCTTTCCGGCACCTAGCAACCCCCGCGTGCCACCCACTCCCGGTCACGAGCCACCCACCGGGAGCCGGGACAAAACCCACCACTCCCGCTTTCAACTCAAAACTCGGCCATTCCCTACTTTCGTTCTCTCGCGTCCCGCTCCACATATCCCGCTCGCGGCGAGTTAACGCGTTAATTAACTCCAATCAGCTTGGTCCAGCTGGTTCTTGCGAGAGATCGAATTGGGTGATCGTTATCTCGGTCGTTAATGCCGCGGAATTCGCCTGGAATTCACGAGACTGTTTGTTCTCTTCAATTCTCGTGCAATCGGGGAACGCGGAAGTGAAGAAATCGAATAAGCGAGGGCCTCTCTCTCACTCGAGATCGAACGATTATCGCGATAATATATATAATAATAAAGAATACTTTCTACATAAACGCTTATCTTGAATTTTCCTATGTATGACAAGGTAATAACATTCTTAAACTCCGTTTTGGACTAGCAGCAAAACGTCATGTCAAAATGGCGAAAAAATAATGATAACTACTTCGTCAAATATACCAAATTGTCGATCGAACGCACATGACTACCTGAAAGCGCTTTGAAGGAGAAACAAGAAATGCATGAGTCACGTATGGCTTAGCACGTTGTATACTTTGTGCTAAGTCGAGTTAAGCTATTTGCTCCATGACCCACAATAATCATCAAGGTGTCGATTCGCGGACAGAGGAAGCATTTTGCAAGCCTATTCGAGCCGTACACACGTACGAATGGTTTCCTACCGGATTGCTGTGTCCAAAACGCGCTAAATCCCCGCTCCCATGTTGGGAACCTGACCTAGACCAACGGCGTTCGCCGTGGGCAACCGAATCTCGCATAAGAGATGCGCGAGGCTGAAGATAGAAACATTAGAGGATTGTCCGTAGTCGTCCGCAACCTAGACACACACTCGCCAAGGTCCCGCGCGACAAAATACGCCGGCACCAACCAGCGCGCGCACGATCTTGACCTACACAGCGCGCGACATGCAGATGTCATTTTAATCATGTAGCGGCCTCGTGCGAAGCGAGAGAAAAATTATACGAGGGAATTATCGGCATTTCCATCTTGCTTCCCAAAAAAAGACCTATAAATCTCAAAGCGTGGAACCACCGTGTGACGGCTACCGGCGCGGTGGAATCGGTACATACACGTGCACGCATACGCATACACGCCCCGTAGATCATTCCGAAGTGTGTAAGCAGCAAGGTGTAGTGCCGGTCTTATCGGCGTCACACGCCATTTCCACGCCGCACCCTCATTCATATTTCACCGTTTCGCTATCGCGTCGTGACGTCACCCATCGACCGGAGACGGCGGAGACAGGTGGACGCATGGCACGCTTCCGGTTTGTCGAACGCCACTGTTCACACCTCTCTTTAGCACCTAGGAAATTTGATGAATAAACGAAATCGCTCGACGTCGCCCGGCGTCGTCGACGCCTCGCGCGACGTCTTACGACGGGATGTTCCGAGGGTGCGTCGAGGGCGGTGGTGATATACGGCGGTGGGTGGTTAAGGTGGCCAAACAAACTGTAGGTCGTGCCAGACTGGGGGGCCGCGGATCTAGGTCGATCGATACAGCTACGTACCTACCGGCGCACCGAATAAATGGGTCAGGTACACGAAGGGGAGGGGTACGCGCTTCGTTTTCATCCCGCTCGTTCTCGTTCCCTCCGCTTCGTGTCACCGTGTACGCGGCGCCTTGCATTTGCGCGGTCACGATGGTCGCTACTTGTTGAAGAAGGAGAAGTAGTTTATGAAAAAAGACGATGAGGAAGAGCGCCGAAGAAGAAACAGGAGGAGAAAGGAAGAGATTGAAGAAAAAGAAGAAAAGATTTTCTCCAAGACAATTCTCGGTCCTTTCCCCGCGTGTCGCTCGGTCAAGGGGTAGGTTGCTAGTCTAGCCTAGATGGCGAATCTGGGACAATGAAACCGTTACACGTGCACCAACACACGTTGCAGCGCGGCATGTGCACGTCATATGCGTAGCCGTGTGAAAGATGCGAGGACCTTGTCCGGGAAAACTTTTCTTGTTTTCTTACGAGCTAGGGAGCGGATAAAGCGATCTCTTGTTTGCTGCTAAGTGAGTGTACCTATACTTAGGGACGAGGAAGTACTCTTCAATACGTTTACAATAACAGTATCTTTCACGTAGCTATTGCTCTGAAGTATGTTTTCCCCGATGATAAACTCCTTAAAGTAGATCTTGTTCAAATTAACAGCAAAGGATATTGAAGAGTTTTCTATCAGCTTTGAGGAAGAGAGCGTCAATTGCCAATGCGAGTGAAATGGAGCGAATTATATGAATCGTAATTGAAACGTCAAATAAAACTGTTTTATAAAAATTTTGTTTACAATTGCACAATTCCACCGCTCGTGCACTTCTATATGCATTATGCAGATGCACGTAATGGTATTTGCTTTAGTCGCGCTCCGAAGGTTACAGTCGTTCTATATTTGTATATTGTACGCCTGACATTGAGCTCTTTATTATCACTTTATTATCATTAATTAGTTTCTGGAAAATTGATTTTTCTCAAGGTCAATGATAGTCAGTATGCCTATAGCTTTGTACGAACGATATTTTACACGAGTTTGAAGAATGAGGAATAGAAGATGAAGAAACCGGGAAAGATATCCTGCCAATGACGAATTGCGACGAGCATATATCCTTTCTGCTGGGAGAAAAATAGAAATCTGTGCGTCCCGAGTTCGTTTCTGCGAAGGGCGTCGAGCGATACGGCGATTTCCACGTGCCCTACGGGAGAAAATGGATTTCTAGCACAAGGACGTCGGCCGAGTCCTTCGAGCGTTCCCGTAACGCAAAGCGGGGAATTGGGTCGCTGCGTGAGGCCGGCGAAGTTGAAATCAGGTTGGCCGGGTTGTCCTGACGCGAAATCAGGCCGCTCGATACAGGCCAGCCGGTTGCCCGCGTTCCCGTATCCAACGCGACTGACCCCCGTTGCACGACTCCGTAACCCGGATACCGCCGGAAACTGGAACACCTCGTAGCCCCGTACCCGTGTTCTTCGTACGCGGCGTCTCCCGAGGGAGCCGCGCGCCCCCCGCCCCCGGCCTTGCTCCCGGCGATCCCAGGAGAGCGCGATCCATCGCGCGCCATCGCCGCCACTTTTCCACCGCGGAAAGGTGTCTTGTTCTTGGACACGCGAGGGCCTAAGGAGGGCGCGGATCTCGGGTTGCGTGCCCGCACACGGTATTCGCGCGGTCTCGCTTTGTGCGTCCGCGGGGAAGACGTTGCGCGCACGGGAGTGGTCGTACACATGGAGCTTACACGCGCATCGTCGTATCGCAATCTTGCCGAGGATATTGCAATGTATAATAGTTGCATTTGCACGCTACTCGCGCAAGAAATAATTCCGTTAGACGTCGATCGAATTTTCTTCCTGGCGTCTTTCTTCGAAAAAACTATATAGGTGCTATTTTTTATTAAAGCATATTAAACAAAGAATTATTATAAAAATATATCATAAAAAATCAACACGTCCGTCAGAGATAAAAATCTATATGCTGCTAATTGCTATTAGTAGATAACGATATCTATATCCCGATTTACTTATGTAACGCGGTTATTTACATTTAAAATTCAATCCACATGAAAATTGGCGAACGCGAATGAATGAACAAACAAGGTAGTCGCGGAGCTAAACGCTCCATGTCGCAAGCATGGCGGGCAAATGGCGCCACATTAATCCTTATGTGAACGATACTTAACCGCGAGAACGAGAGACTCTCTATCACATGCACACGTGCGTGAGCTTCATCGGGCCGTTGGATGGTAACCTAGTTTCGCGTGTGCTGAAACATTCAGCGACCCAGTTACCCCGCGGCGAGGATACCGCGCCGCGAATATACGGATCAACAAGCTTCCCGACCTATATAACGTCCCGGATCCGCGGGCTGCATTTCCGAGCGCGAAAACGTGCGCTCCGGTGGGATCGATCCGTTCGCGCGTTGCATCGAACGTCGCGCGGCGCGGCGCGCCGTCGCCGTCCTCCGTTCTCCGTCTGTCCGTTCTCGTCCGTCCATTCGTCCGTCCGCCTGATGCGCTTGGAAAACTTTATCACGCAATTTTCCACGCGAAAAATTGCGACCAGCGCGGAGTTGCTTCTCGGATTACAAGCCCGCCAAACCGCGTACGAGAGTTGGACACGGAACAAAGTTCTTTTTTAGAGAGCGTTTTTTTTTTTAACACGAATCTCTGACTCTGACGCGGATGCGAACCGCGCTCGTTGCTGGAGAACCGTTAACGATCCTCCGTCTACGTAACGTTACGCGAGCGTTGATGGAGATAAATTGACGGTTCGCGTTTCGATTCTATAGTCTGCGCCTGAGACAATCGTTCGGGGGGAAAAAAGAAGGAGAGAAATTGGCGGACGTGCGCTTAACGATCCATAAACCGGCCGGCCCATGTATATATTTGTCGCTGCGTGTGCAACGCGTAACTCACGCGCTCGTCCTCCAACTGATCGCGTTGCGTAACGTTATGTCACGACGCTAATAGCACCGCGTGTACTCGCCGGCTATGCAGGCGTGTGTACCACTTTACGATTTCCACCAACGAGCTCGATTGACTTGTCAGAAGGTGCGATACGTATCGGCGCGGCAGCGGCGCATAACGTGGCCGCATAGCGGATAGATACGTCTCACCGCCGCGCCATGCCATGAAGCCGTTCCCGCTAATGGCTTTATGGTCACCTCAGACTCTCGACTTGTGCAAAGTTCGGACATCAATATTCACTTGACTTGCAGATTTCATTTGGAAACGAATATCTCTTTCTTTTTTCTAGGACTCTATCCATATATTCATATAAAATTATTAAAATAAATTAGAAGAGCATAAATACACAAAAGAGAACTTACAAGTTATAACTATTCCTATAAACAAGAAATTATTAGCTGAACTTTATCAAAAGTTCCATCGTCAGGCTTGGTATTAAATGAAAAAGAAGATATTAGAAAAACGAAGTTCTCTTTGAAGAAAAGAGTAAACAATTTCTCTGTATAAAACGTAAAGACCGGTTGGCTCGCTGTTGCCTATTTAAGTTACGGACGCGAGTATACTCGGCAAATAGCGTTGCATTAACGCGACAATCAGAGTGAACGAAAGGCAGGGAAAGGCCCTCGGCCGAAACCTCAATTCTCACGGCCCAATTTTTTTTTTCTGCCATTTACGCGCAATTCGCACGCGATATACTCGAAGGTCCCCAGCCCACCTTGGGGCGTTTCGGCGGATTCGTAAATCCAAAATCCACTTGAGTGGCAAGTAAAAGGAACCGCGCCAATTTACTTTCCTTCTCGTTGCTGTAAAATTTCGCGCACGAAATGCGACCGCGGTCGACAAGCTTCCGCCTCGCTCGTGACATGCCGGCGAGGACACATCTCGACGAGTTTAAAATCTATGCAACTTTGTTTTTCATACGGTTTTTCTACTACTACAACTACTCACGTCGTGCATTTATCAAGGCAAGTTTTTTTTTCCAATTCTGTCTCGAAGTTGTTATTGCTTAATAATTGATATTACGTGGTATCGTGAATAATCGGTATTATATAATTATAATACGATGACGGTGTGTATTTGTAACGAACCGAATGGTAGGCATGCATACTATTTTACATGCTAATTTTCAACGTCAGTTTGCAAAGTATTCAGGGCTACGTATTCCCTTTTAAAATTGGCCATTTCGAGAAGATCAGTTATTCCGTTCGATTTCGTTTATTATAAATTTTCGGATACGACAATACCGCGGATCTCCCGTTTAACATCTCCGAGTGACAAGAAAAAGGAGACCGGATTTTGTTCGACTGAAATCGTGCTGAAACGTACAAGCGTAACTCGCAGTCAAGCGTGCCGAATGCGCGCAGAGGACGCGAGCGGAACGGCATGGCAGGGTTAAGGGGATAGATAATAAAAATCCGATCCGACGAGCCGTAATGGACGGAGCTCGTTCGAGAGAGCGGTAAACGACGCGTTTTCCGGCGGTTGCTTCTTGTTTTCAACAGGCACTCCCGAACGAATTACGCGCCGGCGGATTCCCTCGCATAAGAAGTATACACACCCGGTTCTTCTTAATTACCGCCGTGCGTCGATTATTCCCGAGCTCAATTCCTCAATCCGTATCGGTGTAATTCACGTATACCCGGGTAACGGTAACAGCCTCAACCTCAAAAGTAAACGGCTTCCTCTCGCGCCGTTCCAATTAAACTCCTTGAATTTGCTGCTTCCGCGGCAATCATAAGGCGATCGTAATCTCGCAATTAACGGACAACGGTCGTGTGAGTGTATCAAGTGTATCGCGAGTCCGGGAAGCCGTGAAAAAGAAAACGGGAAAGAGTTGGAGAAATGAAAAATGTGGTAAGCGCGAAGATTTACGAGAAACCTCTGGATCTTTCAAGCAGACATAAACGAAAAGGGTGTCGCTTAATTTGCGATAGTTATATTTTTATCATTTAGCTAAAAATTTGTCGGCAAAATTTCGTTGAAGAAAAAAAGCGACTTCGATTCCGAAGGCAGTTTGTAAAAGTCGTCTCGATAGAGAGACTCGAGGCGTTTCTCCGTTACTGCATCGGGCTTATTGAAAGAGTAACCTTCGCCTGCCTTCTCGCCTGTTCTAAGTGGCGCGACACATATAACGGTTGGTACACGGGGGAAACGGGACAGCTGTGCAGAAGTGTGTGCTTGGGAGGTGTTTCTTTCGAAATACCGGCTGGTATGTGCGTCATTCTCTATGCCGGCCAGCGCGTTCTATGTTTCACTTTCGACTCTCGATGTACCGCTCCGGGAGTGGAACGACTGGCTTAGCGGCGACGGCAGCGACCTTGACTACGTCGTCGTTTTCGCGCCCCCTCTCTGGCGTTTTTTGTCCTTCGTACAGCGTAGACTCTTGAGAGGGCCTGCGCCACCTTCTTCGGGAGAGCCCGCTATTCCTAGAACCAATGCTGTACAATAATCATCTCGAAAGCTGCACCGGGCAGTAGCGATATAATAACGCATTTATGCGCCGTCTTTGAAAAGAAAGACGCGAGATTCTTATAAAAAAAGGTAAGAGTTTAAATGTACAAAGTCCTCGATGACTTTATGTTATAATCTCAAAAACTTACATCGAGTTAGACGAAAAAAGTTGCCTTTAAAAAGGTAGAAATGTATATATATAACATATATAATTGATATGATCCTTCTATTCCTGTTTTCCATCATTTTTTATTTATTATTATATCGATCTTAATATATTACGATAACTTGAGAGAAAAGGATATATTATATTCAGTATCAAAATTTGTTCTCGTGTGTTATGTTAGCTACAAGTATTATTGAAATGAAAAGACAATTTTAATTTCTAATTTTCTAGCAAATTTCTCTTGTCCGAAAACAGATTGTGATGCATTATGTACTTTGTATCTCTTGTTGATTTACGTTGGTCACACATCTCACCTGGTCAATTTGTCCGGTCGGAGAAAGCACTCGTAATTGTAGGAAGGAGGAAACGACGGCGACCCGTGCGGGCGTCTATATACGAACGGTACATACTCCGCGTGCAGTATTTACGCGGAAATCTATAGTCTTTCCAGGAAAAGTAACTATATCGGCTTATAGGTTCTCTGCCACCGGGTATTACCGTACCGTACCGTACAACGGCGATCTCGCTCGGCGCTCCGAAGTGAAACGGAGAGACGGCGAACGTATCATTTTATGCGGTTTCAGGAAAACGTAATTCCAGAAACGCCGCGCGTAACTCCAGCGTCGATTACCTTCTATGCTGTTATTCGGCGAGGGCTCTTAAGGAAATTACGTTTTGCCACAATATACTTTGTCGCAAGATCTACCGTTGTATTATACCGCCGTTTAAACGCGTTGCCGGTTCTCCGCATCCAAGATCGACAGATCGACGTTACAGATGTGCCGCGCCGTCTCTCAATCTTCGTGGAACGCGCGGGAATGTCTAAAATTAATTGCTTCCACTGAAAAAGCGATTATCGAGAATCGAGGCGGGTATCCGTTATCCCCGAACACACGTGTTTCGCCGGAATATTCCTCCCGATTAATCGAGATAAAATCTGAAACTCTTTAATTCGCCGTCGCGAAAAGTGGATCGTGTTTGAACTGTTTGAAGTAGGGTAATGGTGCGAGTTCAATTTGAACGACGTGCGGCGTCGCTCGTACAGATGTACGCGTATGTGCTATGACATAGCGAGACTATAGCCATGTGGTAATGTATATTTCAGATCCAGGAAACGACGGCCAAGCTCGAACAATGATTCCGAACGGACATACAGCGGTTGGGGCGAGAGGGTGCTCTGCGGACGTGAGGGTTGTCGCACCAACGAACGCGGTGATTGCATGGACGAATGCGCTGCCGCCCTGGTCCTTATGTCGCTCTCGTGCTCACCTCACAGTCCTCACAACCCCCCGCCACTTCACTGCCAACACAATTACGGTAACTACGACTACTACGCTCATTTTTCTGACATTCGCATAAATAAGTACGATATAAGCTGTTGAGAGCAGGCCAGAGCAGGCGGAGAGTAAATTCTTTCCTTTATTCGTGAGTTTATTTGTTACTGCTGAATCGTAGTTTTCTTATTTCTAACAAAAATTCCTTTTACAATCTAGTTTTAAAAAATACTAAAAAATAGTAAAAAATAATAAAAATAAATATTGCTAAATAATTTAATCGTTTGTTCATATCGTGTGTTATTCTCTCGTATAATCGCGAAGCACCGAGCGATAATTAGCCGGGCCGAGATGTATTTAGAAGGTATTTTATCTGCGACAGGTTCTTGGGGGAGTCGTGGAGGCGGAGGCGGCGGCATGATCGCCGGCTCACCGGGAGTCGGCGGTATGTCAAATAGCAGTAGCAGCAGCGGGGCTTCCTGGCGAAGCGGCACTCCCAGTCCACCCCTCAGCGAGGAGGGCGTACCGACAAGGAGTTCCCCGTGTCCGGCGACCTCGCATCCCTCGCACAATCAGCCGCACTACCCCTACAATGCGTCCGGCTCGTCGTCGAGCAGCACCCCCGGCTCGACCACGTTGGACGAGGGAATAGTGCCCGACTATATCGAGGAACAGCACCCACGTAAGAAGGTGAGTAACTTTTTCCGATGTTCACTTTCTCTTTATCGCTAGAACGTAGGGGGCAACGATGCCGATAATCCGCATTGTACGTCGCACAACAAAGTTCGGTGAATGTGCTAATCGGTTTCTGGGGTCGAGGAAACTTCTGGAATCTCCAGAAATCTGTCCGGCAACTTCCGCGGGCCCGTTTCCTCGTCTCACAGTCGATTAACGCGTCGCTTCGAGAAGCTTATTTACCTTACGACCGCCGTAAAGCATTAATGACTTCCGCTGCCTCTTTATCAAACCGTGACCTTTGAAACTAGTTTTCAGAGTCGCGTGTTTGCGCTACTTCTAGAGCAACGAGTTGCCCTCGGCCCGCCAGTCTCTGAAAGTCTTCATTGACCTTAATCTTCGTGAATAATGTACGCTCTCGCATCAACGCACGCCCAATTCGGCTTGCCAAGTCTCTTAGACGAAGACAAATGATTTTTATGAAAATCAATTTTGCCAACCGTCGCGATCGTCGTTCGCGTTTCTGCGATGCGCGTCGAAGAATTTTCATCGCGCGATTCATTCAAACATTCCATTCGAACGGTCGATGAGTCGATTCAAGTTGAATATCATAAATTTAACATCACGCTGATCAGCTCGTCGGTTTCTTCTGCGTAACTGTGAGATTTGACACGCATTGATAAAAACGTCTTTCACGCCTTTGCATTAACGATATACAGTATGACTTCCTTGAAGCTTACATTAAAATCACGTTCGAGCGACCTCCGCGATGAGAATACAAGTTCGCCGTGATAAAAATCGGATGGCCTTCGAGAAGCCGCGTCTCCATGATTAATTCTTTTCGTGTCCGCGTAGTACGTAGTAGCGTAGTAGCTTAATTAATGCCAACGCGTGCGTGCAAATATGATAAGTCTATTGCGTAAGTCATTAAGGCGTGGGGCACCAGGGTAAGCCTTATACGTTGCTCGCGTACATATCGCTCGATCTGGATTAGATCCGATTCGTTTCCCGGGGTTCTCTCTTGTATTTTTTACGTGCAAAATTGAAAACCGATATCTGCAATTTCGGTTCGAGTTTAAAAACGATTTACAGACGAAGAGTATAATTTACCGCAATTATCGCATTATTGTGAAGGTACATAAATAGAGAATTCGTATCGGAGACTATTTCTATCAAATCAATGCTTAACAACATCGCAAATTATATTGGTTTCAAATTCTGTTTATATCAAACGCAGATCTTTAAAATATTTGTTTATTTTGTTTCTAATATTATTATCGAAACTGGTTTGGCAGGATAAGCACTTCATATGGATCTGAAACATAACAAAAAAGAATAACATTTTTGATTGATCGATACAATGGACGAACTCGACATATTTAATCGACATTGACGAATAACGGGCGCTGTTTTCGAGATGACGGCGAACTAGTTTTCTCTTTTCGAGTGGACGAGCCAGTGAAAACGAAGTCGCTTTCGATCGTTTCGTAACGTGAAACGACCGATTTTCATGTAACCTACTGCAGAAGAGAACGAGCCAGGAAGAAAACGAGTAACTTGACGTCTTTGGAGATCATATCAATAACTTCCTTTTAAAGAGCCTTAATATGAATATTTGGGATTTTTAAAAATCATTAGTTCAAAATGGAATTTAATTTTGAGTAGCATCTTTTTATTAAAAAATTTATATATAAGTTGTCATCTATATATTTTGCGATTAATTTTAATCACTGTTAAATTTCATAATTACTTTGAATATATATTTTTCTATATTGTTTCTTATTCTCAAAATTATATCCACTATTTTCCAAAATATCCGAATCTTCTCCGAATCTCACAGAATAGCCTATTTAAGCCAAATGAGCTGATTTCGAACGAACGAAAATGCAGAGCATTTTTACACAAATGCTCTGCGAATAGAATGTTTGGCATTCTGCTGGAAATCGGTGCGAGAAAGAATATCGGTGCTTTTTCTATTGTCCGGTGGATTTAAACCGCGTCAGTTGTTGCGTATTGGCAGTGACGGCAACGTCCCTGACCGGTCAGAGATGCAAGCGAAAGAGGCCTGCAGAGGCGGCCGGAATCATCTACGTCGTCGTCGTCGCGCGTGCCAAGCCCGCGCGCAAAATGATGACATAAGCGCGCCGGCCGAGCCAAGGATGTAAACACGCGCGCGGCGATTTTTTGGTATTTCGTAAGACGGCTAACAAGCCGGACCTTGAAGTATTATCGCCCCGCGCTAATCTTAGGTACGCGGCGGCGGTGGTGGCGCACGCTTTTGCTGCTTTCGGCCGCTTGCACGGGAAATCGCGCGGCTCTCCGCGCGACGACGACGACGACGACGACGACGACGACGACGGCAAGGCGGATGGCGTTCCGCTCCCGAAATAGCCGCTAAGATGAGCGTGGCCCCTTAACTAACCGGCCGGATTGGCTAAAACCTGCCTCTCTTTATGGCTTTTTCAGATTCGAGCGAAAGTCAATCAGGACCCGATCGAGACGGAGCCAGGCGCTTGCGCGACTTTCGAAAGCGAACAGGTAAGCCCGATTTCCGTTCTCCCGCTCCGCGTAACCGGACACTCCGCTCGCTTAGAGATCTCGCAGGTGCGCGAAACTGCAGGCGGCGAAACCTCCTTTTTAACCCTAGTAGTGTCGGATTATTTCCGCGCAAACACCAGCAGGAGGTGGGCGGGTGTCTACACTTTGCACGCGCGCCGCTGTGTCAAGTCACATTTCTTGACTTTACAGTTCTTCAAATATTCAAATATCAAAAGTTTATATAAAAAAAATTGCTTTGATGGAGAGATTATTATGTAGCGTTTGCATTTTTGTTTTACTAATAGATGAACGCAAAGTACACTTCCCACTTGTTAATAATTTTTCTGAAGGGGTTAATTCCCCTTTGTTCGCATCTTACATGTCATTTTCCTTTGGGGTTAAACTACTTTGAACAATTGTTTTAACATTAACGTCGAAAGCGCGGCGGAAAGCATCCCGCGATGCAAATTGCATTCGAGATGTTTATGTTGTTACTACTACGCCCGTTATCTGAAATCGTAACACCGAATAGAGATAAGTAATCTGGCATGCTCAGCGCAACAACAGTTATTTTTTCTTCTAAATTATCTCGAAGTGTAGCAACCTATCGATCTCCGGGTTGAAAAGGGAAGCGTCAGTGATCGACGTCGTGCGCAAATCACGAGTGCGATTCACTGGAGAAGCCTCCGTTATCGAAAAGCGCAGAATCGCTGGCGAAGCAAGCGGTCTCCGCGTGCAAGCGCGACTCTAATCTACCACTATCATCACCACCACCACCACCACCACCACCACCACCACCACCACCATCACTACCGCCACCACCTCCACCTTCTCTCCATCTCCAATCCACCTCCTCTCGGATCAATATTATTCGTAACCTAGTTTACACCGAAGGTTCCTACTTTCACCGGTAGGTCGCGAACGGCGATCGTTTAAAGTCATTCATCTCGATTCAATCGTGCCGATGATGTCGTCAGACGAAAATATGCGCGTTATCCGCAATGCTGGACCGGAAATCGTTGCGCTTCGATCAGGCCCGCCGATCATTCACGAAGTCTACGCACGATTTCAACTTTCACTCGCGAATATCTGTACTTTGGAGTGACCAGATTTCCGTGGACGTGTCCTTTTTCTGAATATCGTCTTCGAACGTTCTCGTGTTTTCTTTTTCTTACCTTTTCTCTTTGCCTTTTGTGCTCTTCGCTTCCTCTATAGTTCCGAGTTTCAATGCATCATTAAGGAATCAGATGTGACGTTTTCGTCACCTTATTAAAATTTCAAAATCCCAAACGAAACAACCAATGTTTATTTCATTGATACATTCAACGAATAAAAAAAGTAACTTCGTGGAACAATCTTGACTTGATGAGAGAGATTGGAATATACGTAGACGTTCCCCCCTCCCCTTTTTCGAAAAACTATGGGGAACGTCCCAGTTTCTTCTACCCCATTGTCTCAGTCACACCCCGAGAGAAAGATGGCTACCCTACCTGCGATCTCGCTCGTATCGGCGCACCTGACCCAATTGACCGACTTGGTGATATCTCCGCGAACACGGCGACTCAAGGTCGTCGGCGTCGTTCCCTAGATTCTCTCGTCGCTTAGCGCTCGTCATCGCGAGAAAGGTCACTCGATCGAGATAGGAGAGAGAGAGATGATGCCATGCACCGTTCCCATATCGCGGCATCCATGAACGGCGATATCGACAGGCGGGAAAGGAAAAAGAGAGGGGCGCAGAGAGAGAAAGAGAGAGAAGGAATAAAAAGGAGGGACGGTCAGGAAGTTCCAGCCGAGTGTATTGCATTGTGCAACGAGTGCGACAGAGTGCTACGCTTCCTCCTCGCTCCCTCCCCCCCGGACGCCCGCTCCTCTACACGCGTGTTCGACGCGCGCGCGCGCACGCGTGCATTGCGCATACGCGCATCCACGTGCGCAGTGCCGTAGTCGAGCGTATCGACGGGAGTGTATCGAGTGCATTTTATGCCGGTGGATATTTCCTTTGTCTCCGTCACGTGCCTGCGGCCGTAATGCCTCGATCGAACGTCACAGGCATGAGATCACGATCACTCGGCAAAAATCGCCGAAGAACGCGGACGGTTTTCCGGGAATTATTCGATAAACAAGCCAGCCAAAAGCGTCAGGGCGTATCTCTTTAAACGATAAATTTGTACGCTAATGAAAAAAAATTACATTACATTCCAGCGGAATTCGCTTTACGGAGCAAAATTTCCTCGCCGGTTTTCCTTCGTGCGCGGAATTTTGTCATTTTCCGAGTATAAACCTCACAAAAGTGAAGATTGCAATTGACACGAATTAAACTCTATCGAAAGGTCGTGCACGCGCGTTGCGCGGCACGTGGACCTAGATCTTCGAACCACGTGGGAACTGGTTTCTTTTTTTTCGATCAAATGTCGAAACCCGGTTTTCGTGATATGGATTAGGAAAACCTAAACCCATAAATATGTAGCTTAGGTTGGTCCAGGCAAGCATGTTTGTACAATTTTATCGTATCTCATCGATGTCCCTTTTCTCAAATTCAGGTTGATTGAATCGTCGCTAAAGCAAACGAATGAGAAGCGAAACGAACGGTTAATTCCGTATAGGATCCATAGAAATGCATATGCCATACCGGCAATTACCCGAAATTGCCTTCGCGGCCGCGCGCATATCGGATTCAAGCTGAACTCTTAAAAAGTGCGGATTGTGGCCGACATGAGCCAAATTCTATTAAAATGCGGCGCGCACGCGCCGGAATATCCTCGTCACTCGTCCGTCGGCATAAGTACGCCTGCCTGCACATGGATCTCTATCTCGGAGCGGTAACACGCGCGAGGACCGAGGACCCGGCTCGGGCGGCGCCGTTGGTGCATCGCGTCGCAGTGCACACCACGTGACGTCACCACGAGCGGCACGTGCCCCTACCCCTGCCCGCGCCCCCCGGTGCCCTCGAATGCAGCATCGCACGTTGGTGGCGAGGGGATGGGGCGCGGCAGGACGGGGGGCCAACAACGAGAGGGGGCGGTAGAGGTGCGGAGGAAGGTAGTTAAGGTCACCGTGGCCCTGACTGCACGCGCGCGAAAGAATATCCGTGTGCTACCGTATGTGTGGTTTTCTGTGTATCTGTGTGGGTATGTGTGAGGCATATACGTGTGGCGTGCGTGTGCACGGGTGTGTCCGTGTGTGTGTGTGTGCGTGTGTAGTGACTTGTATGCAGCGCGCGCGGAGAACGCACGGAAGATTTATTTCTAGTTCCGCGTGCTGCCGCTTTTCTAACCAAGGTTTCGCCGATTAGATGCACGAGTCGCGCACGAGTGTCCCAATGACGGACCTTGACCGTCGGCTCCGATGTTCGAACGGTCGTCATACCGTCTGGTGATCGCCGCGGCTCTTCCTAGCGATTATACTATACGACGAACTCTTCCGATTATCGCTCGCAGTACGTAGCAACGGCTACCGTATCTTTCCGTGACGATGCCATTAGTTCAGCTCCAAAATGAGTCCCTTGTAGAATTTAAAGGAGGAAACTCGGTAATGCTAGCTTGATCGAAGGACTCGGATGTGAGCAGCGAGCTCACAAATTCGCCTACGAATGTTACGGATGAAGTCAAAGATGTTTAAAAATTTTATCGAATGTTTAACTTTTTATTTTGCCAAAGATGCGATGAACAAAAGTATTATTTTTACTGCTTTATGGCTCTGGCGACAATATAGTTTTATTGTCCGGATAGAAAGCAAGCAGATCCCTTCCTCTTGCGGTCGAAATTGAAAGAAAGAAGAGAAAAATCTTCAGGAAAGCCTTCTTTTCTTTTAAAAGAAGATTCCATCTTTCTGTTCCTCTTGCCTTTTTAGATTTTTTTTTTGCTCACTGTTTTACCTCGACTAAGAAAGAGATTTTTGTTTCGACCGTAAGTAACACATTCCTCATTGGATACAAAAAGAGTTTTGTACAAAACGTTCGGGTTTTATACACGTTCACTCAAAGAAACGGATTTATGTGAATCTTGCTTTTATCTCGAATTGCGACTACAAGATCTAAAAACAGTTTTGCACATTTTTTTGCCTCATGTTACCGTTTATATCGTTTCGACGTTTTCTATCTCGACTCCGTTCCGCCATATTCGTTAGATTCCATCCATATAGAATAAATCATTCATATCACGTAACACGCTTTCTGCGTTATTTCCCGGCGGATCATGCAAATCGCGTGCTCGCGAGGCGAGAAAGAATATTCTGTGACGCATGCGATTTGAACTTGAAAAAGCGCCCATGCCATGTATCGAAACACGTCGGAGTCGGAGACCGCCCGCGCCGATGCCGGCCGGTCGTGCCGGCAGCCGGCATTTGCGTGCGTGCTCCCGCGAGTTCTGGGCCGCCGCCGAGTCGTATTCTGACACGTTCGTCCACCTTACGTAATACGCCACGCGTTGCGTAAACTTGACGTTAGCCGTAATGCTCGCCATACATATTTCCGCGCGCCCGGCAACAACCGCGGCTCGGGACTCCGGCTCCGGGAGGGATCTCCGGCCTTACCGAGCGACGTAATCGTACCCTCCCGTATCGCTTCCGCGCTCTCGCTCCGATCCTCAGATGCTCGCCGTAATAAACGAATAGACGAGTTAATCCCAATTAGCTTTTAGTTTCCTGCTGCTGCGATAATTAAATTTTACTTTTTTTTCCCCCAAACTATTGTATATTTCGCAAAAGCAATTTTACAATGTGGAATAGTTACGCGCCAGCGGCAAGTTTGCAATAACAATAAAAATCCATCGACAATCGTTTCGGAGCCGTTGACAGTGCCGGTAAAATAATTTGTATAGAGAGTTGTAGAGAGAAAAATGAAATTGATTAGAAATATAAATCCTCCGTGCACGCTCGTGTTGCACAGATTGCAGATATTATCTGCTGCCGCGCGTGCAGAGTCAGGGCCAGGGCCATTGCCTGGCAATATGATTTCTGATTATATCATTTCTGATAATATCTCACCGCGTATAGGACACTTCCTGATAAAAATTGAGAAAACGTCGCCTCTTTCTGTATATTACGCGAATTCCCGGCCCCATGTCTTCCCGTGACGCAAAATTCGCAATTTCCGTAGCTGACGTCGTCTCTTCTCGGAAATGTAACAACGTTATAATAACGCGCTGGGATTCCACTGGGTTGTTAAGGATTTATCGCCTCGGTCGGACCTGCTGCCGAGCTGCCGGCTTCGCCGCTATCAGTTGTAAACGTTTTTATAACAAAGTGTCAAACAGAATGATTCCGTTCGCATGATGGCGCGCAGGCATCGCATGACATAAGTCAGCGACCATGACATCGACGCTATGTATATATAGGAAACCCTCGCCGTTGTCTTGTTCTTCTCTTTGTCCGCGTCGCTATTAATCCTCATTATAACGCGTAATTGATTGTTTTCTCGAAACATGATAAATACTGCGATCCTGCCTTCAGCCGCTTATATCGAAATGAATTTATCTAATTTGTTTTTTCATTTGCGTGAATCAAATTCAATTATCCTTTTTATGCAACGTTAACGACTCGAACTTGATTTTTGTCTCAAGGAATAGAAATAAGTTTCCGGACGTTTCGTAACGCTTTGTGGGCATTTAGAATTGGTCGCAAAGGTATAAGGTAAAATCGTGTCTCAGTCCGACATTCTTATCGACATTTTAGTTTTGAATTACTTCTGGCATTGAATTTGGCACGTTCTGCAATCTCGCTAGAGATTTTCGACTAGAAATAACAGCGTACCCAAGGTCACGGTCGGAAATAAAAAGGAACAGTACTGAGGAAGCGACGACGTGTCGTATATCATATATTGTTCTTCGGAAGGTCAGATCGGCTTTATGTACAGTTTTAAGAGTTCTTAGTGCTTACCGCGGCCTTGTCCGACGTGGATTGTCATTGAATAACTATAGAAAGTGGCACCCTTCGGACTAGTAGGAAAGTCTAATAATGAGAAACAGGACTGAAAAAGGGCAGTCACTTTTCAATACGGACAAGTTCTCACTTAATCAATTCAACAGACCCTAATTACTCAATTCAGTAGCTACGAATATTGTCCTCTGCCTCATGCTTTCCATTCGCCTGAACAATTTCAAATAGTATGATACATTGTTTCCTCATTTCTCTTTATATTAATATCGAAATGTGTACCGATCTATTGTTATGAATTATAAAAAGATAAGGGATATATTTTTACTCTCGAGTATGCCATCTTCAGTCAAATAGAGTTGTTTCTTTAATTAATTCCGATTATTTGTCCGACGCACGGCAGGATCTTTTCCGTGGAAGAAACAAAACTCGCTCACGGGAAGTTTAATCCCGTCCGGACGTTGAGAGAGAGAGCGTCCACAAATTCAGAATCATTCTTACCTGCATCCGACAGTCTTCGCACGAGAGAAACTGCAATTGTGGCGTCATATATCAGAAGTTCTCGCCCGGAAGACGATGAGATAATCCCCGTGCGGCCCCGTACGCCATGCCGTTCGCGTACGCGAAACTTATGGATTCCGCGCGCGACTCGGATTCCTAAGGCGACGTTACCTCGCCGTCGTCGTGTACAACGTTGGCGAAAATACGATCGACCGTCCGTCCGGGTCCGGGATGCCGTTACCGGCCGTACCGGTTACGGTTACCGCGCTCGTATCGAGCGCGGGACACGTATAAATAGTTCACGGAGGTTATTAGGAGGGACGGCACATATTAGGTAGGTAGGTAGGTGGAACGGAATTGTCATTCCGGCGACCGGCGCCGACGGACGTTCCGGACTCGCTGTCGACGGAGGTATATGTCTCTCGCCGTCGCGCGCGTCGTTGTCGAAGAGTTTCGACAAACGGGATTGACGGACGTCTGGCTGATACATAATAAAGTTCTCGGCACGACGGTTGTGACGTCACGAGCGGCAGCGCGAGACCATTCGAGGTCTTCTTCTCGTCATACGATATGCCTTCATGACGTCATATCGGTTATTTTTTCCGTTTTGCCTTCGTGACGTCACAACTCGAGTACCGCTTTCGATAAGATAAATAAAAGAGATTCCTACCAAGAAAATGGTACGATGCATAAAATATAATTCAATAATAATTCTCTATAAAACGTTAGGACATATTTATGGTGATTATAATAAATGATAAAAATTCTGACAAAATAATGACAATAAATTCTACTGTAAAGACCAAATTACAGAGTTTATCTTTCAATGTGCAAATAATGTCAAAATTCATGTTAACAATATTATATTAATCACTAACAATATACACTGTAAAAAAATGCGAATATGAAGTAAGAATAAAAAAACTTAGTTCTGGACACTGACTGTGTTAACATTGACACTAGGATGCTCAATTATTTTAGCTTTCACAGCGTGACGTCACGTCTGGAGCGTTGAGCTCTTTATTGCAGTCAATGTTAGACCTGCGCTCTCTTTCTCTCGCTCTCGCTCTTGCTCTTGCTCTTGCTCTTGCGTTGTTAGAACTTTTCGGCCGGGAGGAGAGTCAAGGACGCACGCTCGCGAATTTCAGCTGGCAACCGCCGCGCCGGTGGGGATGGGAACCGTGCCGTGCCGAGCCGCTCGTTGTCCTAGGTCCTGACTGCCTTTTTTTACGCACGCACCGAATCGACGATAAAAGTACGCCGTCCGACAGTACGAAGAGAAGAGGAGGAAAAGAGGGAGGGGAGAAAAGAGAGAGAGAGAGAGAGAGAGAGGCGAGAGTCAGCCCTCTTTCTTATCGAGCACGATCGTAACACGAGGTCGTACGTTCGACGTGTCCTCTCGGAGAATTCGCCTCTGCTTTAATGAGAACTGGTTTAATGGGAAACGCGCTGAAATGAGTTCATCACGTGGAGATTATATAATCGCGGATAAAGCGCTTTTTACAGCGCTCGACCGATCAGTTCATAAATTAATCGATTGAAATACGAAGCCGTCCTCGACGCGTCTTCGACGTCTTTCTCTCTCTATTTTTCAAACTATTGCGATATAAAAGTTCGGGGAAAGGGAATCTTTGCGCATCTTTTATTTCCGCTCTTCCCGCGGATCTCGACGATGAATTTCGTAACTTGCTCGATGACTACCGTCGACTTAGCGCGACGTTCCGTTCTAATAATAGACGCTCCGTGACAGCTAGATCTATCGTAGCGCGACATTTATTTTAAATTCAAGGTGACGCGAATTTTATCGCAATCGGTTCGTCTCGCGGTAATCGTTTCTAGTGATAAGGACGAAGCGCGTTTCCGTAATACCCGCGCGGCTTAGACGAACGGGGCTCTCATGTTCTATTAAAAAAAATTTTTTTTGTTTCTATTCAGCCGCGTGTCGAGGCGTTTCTGCGCCCGCGCGAGCGCCATATCGATCGTCCCCGCGTGCTCTACCTTGACCTCCTGCAGCTGCGAAAGTATCGCGAGCAATTAAAGCGTTTATGGGCTCCGAACCGGTCGTCGAGTGATCGCCTGAGTCGCGAGCCCACGTACGGGATCTTCGGCGCTCAGATGACACATTCCCGCGCATATGGCGGCGAGACAAACACTTACTGACCGTTTAGTGCTTACGATAAACGGATAGCAACGTTATCGCGGCATTGCCGGCCGATTATCGTCGTTGTCCAGCAAACGTTAACGTATATGTACGACGTATGTTTCAGTACAAAGAGTTCGATTCTCTGTTTTATTTTATTTTTCTCCTCCAATCCGAGATACGGAATCGCGACTAATCCCCGGGCTAAGCGCTCGTCAATCGGCTCTAGGTTTTACATAAGCCGTTTCGACATCGGCGTAGACTGCAAGTAACTTTCTCCCGGATCGATCTTGGGTCGGAAAGTCATCTATCTCCTCGCGATTCCCCGAGTCCGCCAGTGAAACCGGCGGATTCGAGCGAGATATGATCGATGAAAGTACGACCGAGATAATACACGCAACGTTGCTCGGTTCTTCAAAAAAAATTACCATGAATGCCACTTGAATCGCCTCCGGCAGAATTCGTGAAATTTATTAACCGTTCAACAAGCGCAATAGTTCATTTTTACAAAATTTATCGATAAGCAGAAACAAGCGGGACACGTCGGTGCTGCAATTGTGCAATAAATAAGATAAGACCGTAAAGGTTTCGCATGATCGCGAGATAACTGGGAAGGCTTCTGAGATTTTTTTGGAACGGCGAGACGCGACGAGCGTACTCCTCTATCCCGGATAGGAAGGGGAAGACAGAAATCCCAAGCATATATACAAACTGACTTGACGCGAACGAGCGAGCGGAATGTCCGTGGTCCGTGAGAATCGTGTTTTATATTCTCGCTTCGTTTCTCGTGCTTTCGGCTCCCTTCGACACGTCGGCGTCGCCGATCGTGCACGATGATAAAAGAATTGCGAATACGTCGTTCCTACGCGCGCGCAAAGTACGTAACTGTAAACTGGTCCTAACACCACGGGGCCTCGCCCACTTGGTTGCTCAACTTGGGTAAGCCGAGGAGAACCGGTGTGTCTACGGCGTGGCAAGGCCGTTGACAGTGCCGTGCCGGCGAATCAATCGCGTTGTCACGCTCAAGCGGGCGCGCTCGCTCGCTCGCAGCTCGCACTCCGCTCGTGCGTGCCCAGCTGATTCGCCGCGCCGCGCCGCAGCACCGCTGCGAGAGCCGCAGCCGTTCACCGATCGTGGGTGAGAGAACGAGAGAGGGAGGGAAAGAGAGAGAGAACTGTTCAATCCTGCGAAAGTTACGTTACGCTGAAAATCACAAAGCGATTTATAATCCGGCGCGTCGGGACGCAGATGCGAATAGCACGACCGTGTCTAAAAACCTCGCTAAAAACTGTAACAAATAATAATGCAATTTTGCGGAAGTAGACAAAAATCGGGAAAGCGGAAACGAGAGGAGGAATCGCTGGTAAAATGTACGACAAGATGTTTGAAAATAATTAAATAGTAAATAATAGTTTGCCAGAGGAATAAAAATGCTTGTGCGTTTATAAAGAAAATAATTAATTGTTTGCTTCGGATAATTATTCGGATGATTAGAATAATAAAAACGGAATTAGAGAAGTCAGCGTATATATGTTAAATAAGACATTAATATTTTTATTCAATTTCATTTCATTTAAGTTTACAAGACACAGATAAAGTGCCAGATATCTTTTAAAAATTCAGATGCGCAAATCTATAAATAACGCTGAGTTTCGTCAGTATCACATTTCAATACTTACAATTAGTAAGAGATTTATGGCACCAAATTGCATAACGATAAGAGGAAGATCCACAGAGAGAAAGAAAGAGAACCCGATGATTCGCCATTGATCTACAAAGCAAATAATCCTGTCCTAGGGTATGGTTGTCGTTTCGTTCAACCGACTGGCATTACCGCTTGGCCAACTCGAACTCGTCCGGTGCTCATCGCATCCATTCTCTCGGTGTAAAGATTCCCGAAAGTAACGACCTTGACTTTGCCGTCTCCATACCGCGCCGACGATCTGACAAATCTAACGGTCGAATACCCGTAGGCCCGGTCTTATTCGAATTCGACATAGAGTTGAAATCGTGATATCGCGACTGAATCGCGGCCCATAGTGGCTACTGGAAATTCACAAAAGGAGAAGAAATGTCGGTACAAATGTACTGCCGTTTCGCCATTCGCATTAACGGACACGCACCGAGTCTCGAATGTTACAGAATGGTACTGCTCTAATTCGGAATAGATAACCATCTGTTGAGGAAGGAAGGACGAGAAAAAAAAAGGAGAATAGTGAGCTCTCGTGAGCGCGTGGTACGAAGACGTATGATGATTGCGAAAATGACTGACGCGAATGAAATTACGTGAAGGAGGAACGGCGGAACGACTCGTACACGTTTTTTGTGATATCGATAAGATCGCTCCGTCGATTAGCGCGGAATCTGATTGACATTCGAATATATTACACATAAATCTCGACGTAAGAACTTCGCATCTGCAAAGAAGATTGCACAAACGGCGATGTTCGAAACGAATGCCTGTAATTACAATTGCGACACGTTTCGTGGGAGTGTTCTTATTGTGTTTAGCGTGCTGAATAATGGGGTTAGCGTGTCGCAAGATAAACACAAAGACTTTTTACGCCTGTGGATATTTTTGTAATAAAGTTCAGGAGGTATGTACATAGAGAGAAAGAGTCTGCCGCATCATCATGCGAAGCCGAAATTCAACTATTTTTTGCACGAAAATTCAATGCCGCGCGATAATGACGAAATAACGATTTTTCACCAGTTCCAAATACCAGTCTCACATATTTATTTGCGACAGTTAAATTATCTTCGCGTGACTTATGATTCCGATATTTTTTTTTAATCCAGCAAATCTCTAAAAAAATATCATATAATTGTAATAGCAAAATAAATTAATAATAAAACAAAAAGTTAAAGTGGATTAAAATTGTTCAATATTTTTCGAAGAATTTTTCGTCACGGTAAAAACTAAAAATCCGATAAAATATAAAACGCCGTCTGAGATTTGAGTTACATATTTCTACTTTTGATGTGAGATAGTGAAGGAAAATACAATTGACCATAGTCACAGCTAACAACGCCGGTGCACACACAACCGGACCTATACTAATTTTTACTGCGCGAGCGAGCGATAACCGTGCGGATAACCGAAAGTTCGCCGGCTATCGCGCACCGGTTCTCATTTTACGCAATAAAATTAGTCTCTCGCGTGACCTTGAGTCGGTTATTGAACCCTCCTTGCCCGATACGCGAGCGACGCGTCGAATCAGAATATCCGAGTCGAGTTTGGAAACATCACGCACACGCGTTTTGTCGCCTCGTCGCTGATAAGCGGGCTCGAATAAACATTTCTCTCACTCCCTCTCTCCCTCTCTCTCTCTCTCTCTGTCTCTATTTCGCACAAACACATACGCGGGTGTCTTAAAAAAAAAAATGCAGCTTTATCGAACCGCGCCGGCCAGCACGGCCGAAATCAGTGAACGGTAACGGCTTCAATCCCTTATTAGTTCGACGCCCATTATAAGCGCAATGCACGCTAGTACGATTACGGGAGAACGAATGTTAATCCGTAAAGCGTCGTCGGTGCGATATTTTCGTAATAACAGCGCAGGCACACAGAACATACTTACAGTCCAGCGTCGCGATTATTATTTTTAATAAATCGAGATCTACATATATCCTATATAGGAAAGAGCATTTTGATGTATTTTTACGTTTTACTTTCCTGTATTTAATACTCTTTATGCGTGTTGCGATCGAGAAACTGTTCGGTGCATATCCGCGTCCGGAAACGACGGTGTAACGCGTATCGGCGAGCCGTTTCATCGCGCGCAATTAAAAATTAATGGAGGCGACTTTCGCCGGGTACTTAAATCGTATTTTCAGCCGTACCGGTAGTACGCGAACGGTACTACCGGTTTTCGGTTGTAACTTCTCTCTCGCGACAGGCGGGCGGAGGGAATCGAGGGGAGGGGCCCTGGGTTTATTGCTTAACGAGGCCCGGCCGCGCCGGTATTGAATACCGTGTGTGCATAAACGACGATACACGGCCTTGGGAGAAAAAAAGCAGAACAAAATTAAACGCGTGCGGCCGGTGGATATCGGATTTTAAGTGTCCCGTGAAAGTCTCTGATGCCCATGTCACGGGATTTCCCTCTTTTCTCGCGTATATCTCGGTCTCTCTCTTTCTCTCCACGTACCAAAATTAAATCGTGCGCTTGAAAACAAACGCGATATAAAGATAATACGATTTGGGAGCTCGTGATGTTCTCTGGTAGCCATTTAATGCGTATATCGGCCGGAACACGTTCGGAGCCATTTTAATTGCTATTTACCCACGAGTCGTGAAAGATGCGGTTAATGATACGTTCGGGGAAGAGGGAGGACGGAAGCTTCCCCTCTTCCGTGTGAATTTTATTCAGCGTGAACGTACAAGCGACGCGACGTCGACTCACGCTTAGTATCGTTTTCACGATTGTCACATGTAACACGTCTCACTCTCACGGCTTTCTACCTTTCACCGCGTTTTCGCTGAATTCGCGGATACTTTATAAGACATTTCAGCCAGAGACGTTAGCAGCATGGCAATCTTCTTTTCTTTATTTTTTTTAATAAAATAAATCCAGATGCGGAGTATCTTTCTCAATTCGATCAAATTAACAGAGTACAAAATATAGAAGATATAAATACAATAAGTTTGTGTATTATATTCGTGTAGCGTTCGAAGCGACAAAACTACGACGAGAGAGGCTGCACGATATCACGTGATAACATCATTTTTTCGACCAATCGATACGGTCTAGGAAAATTCAAAGTGCCTCGAGTTGGCGAGCCTCGGCAAAGTGCATCGCCCTCATTCGGCGTCACTTACTCACCTCTCCTCTCATTTTCTCCCATCGGCTCTACATATATATGTATATCGGCCGTGGGGCTCGCTGAACGGGTGTCCTCCACCATTTCAACAAGATGCGAGCGGGGCCGCAGCGCAGCGCGGCGTCCACACTGCAAACCGGCGACGTAAACAACGTGTCTGCGCAGGCGCAGGCGCAGCGCGCAGCCGTTCCTCCCGCGCCGCCGCTTCAACAGTTCGTTCGCGCTATCCTCTTCCATCTCGCCATTTCTCTCTCTCTCTCTCTCTCTTTCTCGCTCCTTGTTTGTCTCTTTCTCTCGCTCGCACGCGTGCAAGTACGATTCTCTTGCTCGTGAGCGTCGGGCGACCATCGCTTAGCAGCCTTCTCAGCGACGACGCTGACCTTCATAAAGTCCAGCGCACAATGGCCGGCCGCAAGATGCCGAACGTTCGAAAACTTTCGTACGTGCCTGGAAATGTCGTTCGAATAACCGTACGGGGGAACGAACCGCGGCTGGAGAAAGTTATGCGGTTAATTAAAGGAGGAGGGAGGGGGAGAGATGTCTGCCGAGTATATTCCCCGAAGTGAATACAAACGCGCTCGCGAATTCGAGCTTAATATGGAGCCTTAACTCCTTTGTGTGGCTGGAGCGCAGCAACAATGTTGGTATTCGTCGCTCCGGCGGCTCCGGTGGTTGCAACATCGCGACGGCCTGTGTCGCCGGCCCGTTTATGCCGAAAGGCCTCCCGTACGCCATTGTACTTTGGGAAAAGAGAAAGATAAAGAGGCACTCGAGCACGCACTGGTAGAGTGCAAATATCGATAAGAGGCGGAAACTCCGGACGACGCCGATTTAATCGCACGTTCAATGCATGAAAAAATACAAGTACTAATCTCCCTCTGTCGCCACTATTGTCTCGTGAAATAAAAAAAAAAGAAAAGGATACACATTTGCTCGCAAGAAAATTTGAGAGCCAAAAAAATACGATCGATGTTTTTCGCCGAATTAGCAATTAAACCCGTATAATGGCAGTAGGATTACGATCGTTCTCAAATTGTTTACGACTTTTTAACACTCGTGTGTCCAAAAAACCCTGCGTCTGAAGTTTATGGTGACCATTTATCTCGGAGAGACAGATAAGTGTAGATATTGGGTACTGTTGTCCAACTGAATTCTTCCGAAAACGTAGATAATGAGAAGGTTGACAAACGATAGGCCCTGGGTAAACAGGCTTTTTCCACTTTGTCATCCGGACGCGACGAAAAAGCAGCAAATCAGATGCGTCGAACATCCTAGTGGAGTGTCCCGTCGTGACTCACGGGTACCCACTGTCGTCCCTTTCCCGGCCGTTCGCCCGTTCGCCCGTTCGCCCGCCCGCACATCCATGCCCCTCCGTGGGCATTTGAAACGATTCTCTGTCTCTCTCTCGCCTCCGTGTCGACGACCTCGGTTCTTCCTTGTAAATTGCACCGAATCGCGTGCCGCGACGTGTCCCAGCTGAGCGTGCTTTTTCCAGCCTCGCTATTTTACGGTCGCGCCGCGTTCGCTCGTCGGGAAAATGGAAAAAATTAAAAAAAAAGGGTCGGAGCTTTTGTTCGCCCTTGCCTTGTTTGTCACGGATCGCTACCGATTGCCGAAAACTCCCTTTCGTCGGCGTTGTCGCGTGTCCTCGCGCGTTCTCTCTCGTGTCTCAATAAGTTCGCCGCGAGCGTTCTCGAGCGCGCGCGAGCGATCGTATCCTGGAACAAAGGCATCTCCGGCGCGCGCTGCGGAGATGATTCCGCGCTCACGCTACGTTCTATACCCGGTTACAGTTCATCGCGACGTAACGATGCGTCACGTTCCTCCCTCTCCCGAGAGTCCACGCAGTTTGCAAACGGTGCACCCGTTGACGACGCGCGACGTAGTGCGACGTAGTACGACGTGCAACGACGCAGCCTTTGTCGTACCTGCTGCGTCACACGTGGCCGTGCATCTCTCGCTGCGGTCAGTTCCCTCTCTTTCCTTCCCCTCCCTCTCTCTCTCGGCCAGATCCCTCCTTATCGTTTCCCCGCGTCTACGCGGCCATATTCTGAAATTTTCTGCCCTTTATTGCTACATCTCGTCCCCGCTCGCCGCCGTCGCCCGTCGCCCAGTCGGCGTCGCCACGGCTTGCCGCGGCTCGCTGCCGCCGCCGCTGCGACGCAAAAGTCCCACAACAAACCCGTAGATTTTTCTCCCGCCACCCCGTATACCCCGTATACTTCGTGCGTGAGGCGCATCGGTGTGTTCGAAGGGTCAACGCCCGACCCTCACCACACGCTACGGATCGACGCGCATCGTACGCGCCAACACACAGAAGTCCGGTTTGTTTTGGTTTCCCGGGCGTTACCCGGACTCCCCACTTCTCTCTACGGTGACTTCTCTTTCTCTCTCTCTGTTTCCCTTTCTTTCTTTCTTTCTCTCTCTCTCTCTCTCTCTCTCTCTCTTCCTTACTCGCCCATTCCCGTGTGCTCGCTCTATTTCTCCTTCTCTCTCTTTCCTTCCTCTCTCTTTCGTGCCGCGCGATATATCCCTATGTCCGTGAAACTCATCGCCGCGTGGAACGACGGCGCGGTCCCAAAATGGGGGATTGAGACTTGAGACTCGGCAGCCAGTGACGTCAGGATGTGTACACGGAACGGTACATCGGGAGTATCGTTATTTGCGGACAATGCAAGCGACAGCTTCTACAAAGTTTACATTAGATATCAAAATATTTTTGTATGAATAGGACAAAAATGAGAATCCGTTTCAGATTGACGTATGATATTTGCATTCCAAGTTGCGTCAGACAGGAAGAGTACAGAGTACACAAGATGGTACAGATAGATTTTTCTTTTCCCGTTGGAGTAGCTCGGCGACGTCTCTACGTTAAACAATCGGATTGATATGTCCGGGTCGGCGAGACACATCCGCTACGGATTCAGCCGAAAAGAGAACGGTTGTCGGTTTGCATGTGAAAATCTCAGTAGTCGTGGGAAAGGCAGTGACGTAGGAAAATATAGCTCTGTGCCGCGCGCAACATTTGTGCAATAGCCGGCCGGCCGCGGCGGCTCGGCACGAGTCGACTGGTGGCGGAGAAAGCGGGAGGCCGCGTGGAAAGCTTGGCTGTCGTAGCGTGTAGTTTGGAATCGATTTTTGCGCCCGCGCTCGGTTGCCGCTCGGTTGCCGTACAGTACGCGTAACGTTCGATTCGCCGGAGCAACACGCTCGAACGGAAGCCCGAGCCCGCTGCCTGCAACCTGCGAGAAACGCGTGCGAGAACGGCCTTGGTAGGTAATAGGCGTCGTGCCCGACGCCGTGTATAGGCGCGCAAATTTCTGATTAATCATCAATACAATCGAGACATGCGAAAATGCGAAATTGCGAGCCCGAGTTCTTTCGCGCGAAGGAAACGCGCACGCACACGCACACGCACGAGTGATTCGAGATCCATTCGCTCTAACGAACTTCTCGGGGCGTTGACTTCCAGCGCATTCCTGCGGGGCGAATCACGTATAGTCGGTTTTATTGGCCGCGTCTCTGTTTTCGAAACGATTTAACAAGAATTTTTCACACGTCGCTTATCAAAAGACTTCCGAGGAACGACGCGACAACGCTCGGGGAACGTCTCGCCGGGGTAACACGTGCCACGTGCGTAATTTTTGTAAAACGCTCTTCTCTCGGATCTTCACGCACGGAGATGCGCGCGCGCGCACGCGTGCCGCAGTGCACAGAAGTAGTGGGAGAGCGCAGGGGGAGAGACGCGCGGTACTTGACGCGCTGGTAGGGGTGGATGCCCGCCCGGTGCGCTCCGGCCTCCGCTCCGACCGGCAAGGCGATGCGTGTGCATCCCCAACGAGCCGCGGCTATCTCTATCGCCGGCAACGTCGTATCGCACGCGATGCGCCCACGAAACGTCGCCTCCGCCGCGCCGTTCCGCGCCGCATCGCGGCCGTCTCTCGTCTCGGTCGCAGCAACCCCGCGCTTAGCTTATTATACTCAACTCATCCCCGCGCTCGCGATGATGTTCGCGCACACGCGAAGGAGCGCGCGCGGGAAACGGCCTCGCGAAATCTACGCCGCCGGGAGTAACGCCGCGCCGGTTCGCTTCTCGTTGTACGTGACTGGCCCTCGGACGTTTTTTCGAGGCGTTCTTCCCCTGATCGAATTTTGCGATAGCACGCTGTCTCCATTACGCGTCACGCACAATGCGTGCACGGACGCGACGTAGGGTGTTCGATAATAAGCATATTTGACGATGTTAATCTTGGCGTGCGTTTCGCAAGTAAAACCTTTCGTTTCTCGCTCTCAGAAAATTATCGTTGCGTTTCGTCCATTTTACTGTTACTATATTTTATTATCGAACACCCTGTATATAGGACAGACAACACATGCGTGAAAATTATAAATCGCGGCAATAATCACGCATTAATAAATAATATTGATTTTGTTCGTAGTTTCTTTGATAATCGTCGATGCGGACTGATGATCTCATATATACGCTCTTGAAAAATATATTTTCGTACTTTGTGCATTGTCTTTCGCGGATAGAGCATCCGAGAGAGTAGATCCGCGCCGATCAGTGGTCGCTATCGCGCACGCGAAGATGCTCCCCGCGGGACGCGTGGTGCCCTCTAGACTAATGCCATCGGTATTATCGCGTCGTATTCTAAAGGTCGTGGAGGAGGGCGGTGGGAGGGTGAGGGGGGAGAGAGGGGAAGTAGGGAGAAGGACTCTGCTGCGAAATTCTCCGGAGCACGCCAAACCAACGCCGAGAGGCATGGGGCATGGGCAAGGCAAGGCAAAGGGAGAGCGTTGCCTGCCGACCGGCATAGAAGGTCTGTGACCTCGGCAATGGCTGTGAGCCGCGGCGTACGCCGTTCCGGCGTGTATCCGTCGTGTACCGTTTTCAGAGATGATGTCACGTACGTCATCGGGAGATCCCCGAAATCGTCGAAATCGCCTCCTTCTGAACGGCACGCGTTCTCGCCTCGTCATCGGACGCGTCTCTCTCTCTCTCTCTCTCTCTCTCGCGAAAAGGACGCCGGACGCGCGTCGATGCGCGCGCGAAACGCTTGTTCGCGGACTCCCGCGGTCGCCGGCCTTTCGCCACCCGCCACCCGGTATACCGCGCGCGCGACGCACCGGTGTATCTCTCCCTGGTGTACCATTTCGGAGCTGATGTCACTGCACTAGCGAGACCCTTCAAGCCCGTCGAAGCGACAGCAGCCTCTCGCCACCCGAACGGCGCGATCTCGCTTATCACGCGCGTGTCTTTCAGTCGATACGCCCGTGGACGCTTATCGTTCTCTCTCTCTCTCTCTCTCTCCCTTCGTTGTCATTCCGTCGCGCCACCCGGTATGCCGCGTGAGAGAATCGAAAGAGGCGAGCGTTAATGGCGCGTATAGTAAGCCAAAGCCAAGCCGCGCAAAATTGAGGGAAGCGATCGACGGCGGTACGGCGCAGTTTCCGAGATCGTGTCTTAAGTGCAGCCGTTAAAGTCACTCGTAAATATTCATGCGCTCATTATAGCTAGACCGAACGGCCCGGCGACGTGCTATCGCGCGAATGCGTACTTAAAGGAATTATTTTCGCCGTAGTCCGACGGCTTATTAATCCGGAATGCTTTGAAGAGGCGTCCTTCACCGTGGCGCGTTAACGAGCTCATTACGTCGGAAAATGTTGGCGTGAACGATCGCCAGAGACGATCGTGAGACCGTTAACGAGTGATTAGCCGCATCCCGGATACTCGTCAAGTTACATCGACATCTCCCGAATCCCGTAAATTCGCAAGTCGACACATAACAGACCGGCGAGATCGATTTTCGGTGTGCATCGCTATAAATAAACGTAGAAACGTAACACTTTCGCGCGTCTCCTTGATAAAACATCGAAATCCGAAATTCAACTCAATATCCGTCCCAAAGCAGCGCGTGCTTCGATTTATTATCTACAATTAACTCGTTGCAGCTGCTGCTGCTGAAAATCCGATCAAATCAATTAAGAGCTAATTCGTTTGTAAATGTACTCCGAATCCCGTTGAGCGGACCGAGCGGCTACGATTGTCATTCTATCCGCGTGTCGGAAGCGCTCTCTGCGCTCTCGAGGATAAGAGAGATCCAGGTAATCGTCACTCGGATAGGAAGATTCTCTCGCTCGCGAGAGAACATAGATATGCGATGTGCCGGTTCCACGTTTGCGTGGCCGTCCTTCGCGCTCAAAACATCACGGACCGCGTGGGCTTGTATATTCCTCGCTCTCCTTGCGATCAATACCACGTGACCGTATCGCCGTGACCGGCGCGCGGCGCAACGCGCGGCGCCTCCGCCGCGCCGGCCGACCGATGTAAACAAAGAAACGTGCGCGCGGCTGCCGCGCGGCATCGATTTTCCTCTCCGGCGCGCGGGGCGGCTCGGCTTGGCGTGACTCCGACGGCAGGCAGGGCCGTCTTAAGACGTTCGGATTCGGATTCCTTACCAGGGTTAGCGACACGACGCGTCTCATCTGCGATCCACACGTAAGACAATGGTTCCGTTCAATGAGAATTTAAGTACAGACGGGAGTAAATAAATACGGCGGATGACACGGAGGTTTTTTTAATGAACTCCGCAGAGCGTATTGCGATGTTGTAATAAAATCAACGAGAGCATTTATCTTAACAAGCAGATTATATTAATGAGAAATGCTGAAGCTTACGATTTTAGTAGCAAAATAAGGGAAATAATTATTTATTCTTGGAATGGGGACCATTGAAAATGTCACGGATGACATTTCAGAGGGCGGGTAATAATTGAGGGCAAAAAACTGTCCATTCAGCTCGATGATTAAAGCAGTCCTACCGTCAGCATGCGCCTACGCGTGAATTGCAATATCATGATGTGCCGATTAACGCATCACGGAACAACGTAGAACGGAATGTTTGCCGAAACAAATTGTATTTGCCCGTTAGTCCCCTCTTTTTTTTCCCCTCTCGCGAAGTTCTCTCATCTCGGACGTGCAAAGTCCGGTCGAGCTCCGATCGGGTCCATCGTCACGTAATGCATGCCGTTCGTGTCGATGATCGTTAACGGCTGTCATCTTTCTGTTTTCAGGCGAATGCGGCAGTGGTCTTCAAATGCACTTGGCCGGGCTGCCTGGAAATCAAAGCGACCGTCCCGCATATTGAGGAACATGTGCGCCAGTCACATCTGGGGTAAGTTTAGTACCTTATATGCAATACGTCGCGTAAGATGCGTCGTTATGCGTTACGAGGCCGAGACGGAACACGCGTGCGAGATATCAAGCTGGTCCCGTAGCCGAGGAAAGAGTTGTTGACATCAAATCTTTTGACTTTTCTCGCGGGCCGGAGCCGCTGACAATCGATGCCGTTGTCACATCGGCACTTATCCGTACCCTCAAGTGTGTAACTCTCTCTCTCTCTCTCTCTCTCTCTCTCTCGAGAGAGAGAGAGAGAGCTTATAAAATTAATTGTCGCCTGGCTCGTAACGCACCATTTCACATTTTTTTTGCCTATAAATAAATCAATGAAATACAACAATGATAATTTTATTGAGTACGTGTTGCACGTAAAGAAGCAAAAATGTAATAAAAAATTATATACATATGTCAACATATAAGCGAAGCATCAGCAATGACATGCTTTATATAATTAAATCTTTGTGATGATACAGTTATTCATTAAGATTATCTCTGCATGTATGAAATAAAATCTTTAAAACAAAAATATTGAGGAAAGGGATGCTAATAGTATTAATAACAAAAATATAGATAACATTAATACAAAAATAAAAATTAACATGTTCATTGGCTCGATGCTGACGAAGTAACAATAATGCTAGTACATATATATATTGTACACATGTTTATTCAAATATATGCACAGATACATATGCATTCACACATATACCTATGCGCATGTTTTCACAACTCGCACGTATGCGTTTCTACATGAATATATATATTCACAGCTTCTCCTAGTTGTAACAGTAAATCAACGTACTCTTAAATCAATAATCGATTTAAATTTTGATGCTAATAAGCATTCTTATTAAATTACTGTAAAGAATTTGTTGCGAGAAATATCACCCCAATTGTAGGAAGGTCCCAGGTTCGAACTCTGGCTGGGGTGATATTTTTCGTAATAAATTTTTTACAGTGATTTATTAAGGATGCTTAAGCTTATTAGCATTAAAATTTATCGATTATCGATTTGAATATGTGGATTTATTGTTCTAACTGGAGTTGTGCTTTAAAAACCGATAAAAAATTGACGCCCAGTTTACTGAGTTTGGTAAAGGTATATAAAATTCACACAATATTATCTATTATTAAACTTAATTAAGAAATAACATAAACGAGTTAATAAACAGTAAATATATTAATTAAAATGAGAAACGATAGAGAATTAGCTGTTTCGTAGAGCACGAGAGAGAGAGAAGAGAAAAACTAAATATCAAAAAGTAACGAATTAAAATACTTTACTGTGATAAAAAAAAACAGCTTGAAATTTCGTTGCTCGGCGCAGAAGATAGGAAAACAAAGATTGAAAGCGGACTGAGATCATTTTTGTTTTACAGTCCAAAGAAGTCCAAGGGATGCGACAGCGAGGACGATATGTCCGTTCACGAGGAGGAATTCTATTATCAGGAAGTTGCTGTGGATCACATGAGCTCACCTCCCACGATGTCTCACCGGGACATGGCGAGACCGCCGCACGAGGATCCGGAGTATCAGAAGCAGCTTCGTCTCGAGACGACACCTGCCGCGAGTAACTACATCGAGAACGTAATGGTCGGTGTCAGGGAACCGAGCAACACGTTTACGATCTCGCAATCGCCGGTAGGTAATCGCTCGGCTCAGGCTGTAAGTAAACCGGTACCACGAAAGATATACAGTTTGATTAAATTTGCCTCCTTCTGTGTGTTTCCAGGGTACTCCTAATAAACACATCAAACTGTCCCCACGGCCATTGCAGGCGTGTCATCAACAGAACATGACAGCGTCCACGGGCAAGCCGTCCTCCCCGCGGCGAACTCGCAGCGATGTTAAGAAATGTCGCAAGATCTACGGTATGGATTCACGCGACCTCTGGTGCACTCAGTGCAGGTGGAAGAAGGCCTGCACCCGTTTCTGCAGCGAATAGGCCAAGCGTCCGCCCCGTTCGTACGTCCGTGGGCGGAAACCCTTGTCAAGTCGACCCCAGAGTTTGCCAATGCTACGTTGAACGTTAACACCAACTGCCAAATGCCAATCATCGTTGAAGACGCGGCGTCGAGAAAAAAAGCTCTCGCATTCGCACACGAGACCGCGAGACCGCCAATTATCGCCGGTTACAGCGAAAACTGTTACCCTACGAATTCTAGCATGCATGGGTATACCGGAACTTTTCGCGAAAAAGTAAAATGCAAAGCTCATAAAAGCAGCATTTCTTCCTCTTCTCTCTGTTTCCCGTCGATGAAACGGCATGCACGAGTTTCGGAGAGAATCACATCACTCTACGGTTACGGTTGGCGGGTAGCTCTATAGGGCCGATATTCGTGCATGATATAACACCTTTCTAGTGCTCATAGAGGAAGTTAACGACGTAAGATTTATCTGAACGATTTCCGCCCGTTCGTGTTTTGCACTTGGCAAACTCCGACCGGGTCCCTTAGCCGTAACGAGGGACTTTTCGATTAATAGATAGCAAATAATTGGCGTGCGGAGCGATGCGACCTCAGACGGTTGCATTTTCTCGCTCCCAACTCGTCTGACGAAGAGAACCTTTTGGTTCGGTACGAATGAGATACGCACTCGCACTCGGAACGAGCATGCATGTTCTTTCGAAATGCTGATTCCCGAACCGTCTCTTAGGTCATTGCAATAGATCTTCCTTCTTCCGCCAAGAGCGCGTACGTTAATGCGCTCTCGGTAATGATGGAACTAAAGGCATTAAGATCTCGATCCTCCAGGGACGTCGTTCAGCCGATCTCTGGAGAATGAGCGATCGAATCTGACGGACGAAGGAAAGACCGGCGGAATTCGATGTTCGGTCTGACCGATGTTCAATGCTAAATGAACGCAGACAAGCAAGATTGGTAGGTCTCGCGTGGAACAGAGCTGCTAATTGTGATATTGTATCTAAATTTACTGGATCTGCTGCGAATTGAGCAGGAAAGCGCAAAGGCGTGTGAAGAAATGAGAGAAGGAAAGATTAAAAAAAAAAGAGGAAACCAAAATTTTATACACCAATTATACTGCCAGATAAATAATTCAAAAAATTGTTGTTCAAGCCGCCTCTCTCTCGCGCGTTTAAGAGGCACTATATGTTGCACGGCATGCGTCGCCGTATACCGGGCTTAGCCTTGTTAGCCTTCTGACGACCTAAGACCGTGTTCGCCAACAAAGGAGCTGCACGCGCGTATTGGGGTAAGGCTACGCAGTTGAATCGATCGATCTAACATTTAATGAAGGTTTCGCTCTAGATCACACACACATACACGCACTCATTAAACACACGTGTACACTTACATACATACATGTACATACATCGCGAGCGCGAAAAATGATGACATCACATTTTTATAGTCTTATCTACGTCATTTCTTATACTCCTTTCTCGCTTCGGATCGTTCGCGGGACGATTTATCCATTCGAATCGATTGTTTCGAAAAACGTTTGATCTCGATAATTTTTCTAATGTAGCGATAACGAATGAACACTTGCAAATTTTACATGTTGACGGATTTGATGATAACAAACTTTGCAAGTAAGCTTCACGTCCTAAGAGGATTCAACATTAATGACTCCTGATTTTTCATCGTAATCGACTGAATTATATCAGAAACGAAATGCGGGTTTTATTTAAAATGATATGAATCTTCTCTATACACTTAAATAAATTTTTTAGACATGAATTATATTCGATAAAATAAATTTATAAATATAATTATATACTGTTTTGTATTATATTTTTACACATATTTATACATTTTTATATAATATTAACATATATGTTATTTACAAATTTATTTTAATTATTTTTAATTAGTCAAAATATTTAACTTTTTATTAAACTTAACAAATCGAAGAACTATGAAAGAAAATATTATTAATTATAGATTTGTGATTTGTGCGAGAAAAATTTAAAAAATTTGAACGTACAAATGCAAGAAAAATTTACGTAATTTTTCGTTTTTAATGTAATCCAATACGACTGCCATGAAAGGTGAGGAGCATTAAGATTTTAATGCAATAAATGACAAAAGTATTTCGTACTTGACGGAAGAAAATCGGTGAGACGTCGCAATGTATGCTGTACTAAATATAGTAAAGAATACATAAAGCGACCCTCGCCAATAAAAGTTTCTTCCAATTTCCCGATCGTTGTTCGTACGTTAGTATAATTATCTTGTATATTTAGTATAGTTATATCCTTGTATATTATGTCTTGTATATTACGTGTATTATCTTGTATAGCCCCTCGTTTTTTTTATAATTATTGAACTTAATGTATTAAGAATTAGTATATCACTGTTGTTTATTAATATAATCACGACACGGGGCTTAGATTTTATTAGCATAATAAAGTGTCAGTTCTGTTGACGAATTGCGCTAATTTAAACTCAATGATTCGGGAGTATAACTCGGAAAGAGATCAATAATTCTCGTAAAAAAAAAGTATTGGATTACCCTTGTGTTCAAAACCATCGCGTTGGCAGTATTTCCCGACTTTTTATCAATTTCATCACATCCGTACTTTTCAAAGAAAGATCGCGGTCTTTTTAAAAATTGCCAATGGTAGCGATCGCTATTTAACGCAATGTTGTCGTCGCACGGAAAAGATTCGTTTCTTCCCATAAGTATAAATTTTATGACAAACAACTCGTACGTTACAAATTCATACCACGGCTGATTGTATCGAACTTCGTCTATCGAAAATTTATCGCATTTTATGAATTTTATGAAAACACAACAGCACTCAAGTGATAATCACGGTGTTCATACGGGAGTTGAGGTGCTGTCGAGACCTTGATCATAGTCAATTTTTTTATAATCGTGTTCACAATTACATAGAGAATCGTTGTAAAGTACTTTGCAAAATAGAATGACATACAATTATTACCTACAGATAGCATAGAAAGTAATTGCCGTCCACGTAGGTTCCTTACTGCTATCAAAATTGTTACGCTCGATTATATAAACACAATTTACCGAGGACAATACGCAAACGGAAACTGCTAAGGAGTGATATTATTACTTAATACTTAATTGTTAACATGACTTTTCTGCCGTCATTTTATTCTATGCAATCTGTACATATAACATTATACAGTGCGGCGGTAACATTGAAACTTGTAATACCGAAGAGAAATTATTTCTAAAACCCTACAAGGCTTTCATCGATTTTTTTAAATAATCGTTGTTAAAGAACTTTTTAAAGTTTTGTATATAAAGTATTCTCATTAGAAAATTTTTCGAGATGTCCGATTCTCGTTTTAAATTTCGGCATTTTCGGATTTACATTATAATTCGTGTCTTCGAACGCGTGCAGTTGGCGGCAAGTATGGCTTCATGTCTGACGTTAGACATTTCTGAGCTGAGTACACCGATGCATTACGATTGAGGGTTGTGCTTGAAAGGTGTGTTTGATAGCTGTCTGACGCATGCACGAGCTTGAATATTAACAGATAAATAACGGATTATGAATTCGACAACATTAAATTGAAAGAGAATATTTAAAAGAATATAGTTTTGGATTTTTATTCATGAGGCACGAATATCTAAACACGATTTGATCGATGCGAAGACATACATGTGACGCTGAATGTAATATTATTATATAGGCGAACTTTTTTAAGGAAACATTGAAACGGGAATCAATTAAAACCGTTTGGCGAAACGACAAATAACGCGTTGAATCGTCTACAACATTTCGCGGTAGTAAATAATCCAGCCCTTTAGCCGATCGTTTAAGCTTCCGACTCCGTTAACGGCGTAACGGCGCGATGCGAATTCGCGATGCGAGATCGTGTCTGTCGTCACGAACACACGACACACAAAACACACGCAGACACCCGCAGCAATAAATTTCCGATGGTCTCTCAGAAACTCGTATATATGATTTATTGTTGATCCCATTCTGCACGATGACACAAAACGGCAGATCGCGTGCTTAGGATCGAGTGTCACTCGACAGGAATATCGCGTTGAAGAGAATTTTGGCGGACATATATATCTATATCCGCGGGATGGCACTTCGCGAATGTAAACAAGTACAAGTTTATCAACCTGTGCCATTACGTATGCCAAATATTCTCTCTTAATTCCGCCCTCGCTCTCGCGTGAGGAACAAGCGAGAAAGGTAGAACACCTTTGCGCGCGCGAAGGTGCAAACGGGAAAGGGAGGGTGGGGGGGGGAAAACGGAGTTTCAAATATTCATAACGAAAGCTTTACAGACTTAAAGATACCTCAGGTTTATTTCATACGAACGTACAGCATACACACCTCGTTGTCCCGTTCGAAGCGACCGACCGGTCGAGATACGTTCTCTCTCTTTTTTTTTTCGCGCCGTTCCAACGGCGAACGATCCGCCCGTCCATCCGTCGCTTCGACCCGGACGACCGACTGACGAACACCGAACGTTACAAAGTTAATATGTATCTCTCTCTCGCGATGTTAACGTCAATAATTTACTTAGTCAAAGCTCCTCGTCGCGACGAGTCGTCGCGGCGATTCGGGACACCGTGTAATATACAATTATAGCGAATACCACCGCGGGGGATTAATCGGCGGCCTGAGGACTCTCCAGATCGCGAGTCACGCAGCCTAAACCGGATAACTTCCCCGTCGGTGACGAGCAACGCGAGCCCATCGTCGTCTCCGTTCGATCATTCGCGCTCTCCGACGTTGATCGCGTTGCTCGAGACGAAGATTTTTTGTCGCCGATCGATCGACGAGCGGGGCACGTTTCGCGTTTGCGCTCGCGGAGAATAACCGAGCGCACCGAGTTCGAATTCAGAAAACGCATCTCTCTCTATCTCTCTATCTCTTTCTACCTCTATCTCTATTTTTCTTAAAGCTGCTGCATTACGTTCGCGGTATAATCGCAAATTCCCCGATTCAAACAGATCAGGATCGGGCTTTCGATCGATTCGACGGGCGGGCCAGTCGTTATATGCGAGCGATCGTGCGGCCGGGGTGAAGGGAAGAAGGGGGTTTTCCCGTTATTCCGGGGGGGAGCTGGGGAGGAGAGAGACCCCGTCGGTGCACGACACGATCGCCTCGGTTGATTATACCGATACTGAGCTCTGTCCAGCGCGTTCGCCGAGATACCGAAAGAAGGGATATTGTGTTGCGAGTTAGAAAGCTAATGGCCGGGATTATCATACCAAAACGGATCTCATATCGATTTAATGAAGTGTAATTTTTTTTCACACGGTATGTACGGCCGAGTCCCGATTTGCCGAACGGCCAGCGTCGCCGTACGCCAGATTGTATCGTGAAGAAAATTGTTAGTGACGCGAACGGTAGAATCTGCTGTACGCGACGGCACACGGGGGGAGGGGGGGAGAGGGTGACGTTTCAACGAAGCGAGGGGGTAGCTTTTTTGAGAGATCGTAGCTCAATGGGCTTTAGACTATTTGCGCTCGGCCGGCCGTACAGCGCGCGAAGACATATTATATTAATATTAATATTATATTATATTATATATTATATATTATATATTATATGATTATTATTATTATTATTATTATTAATAATTTTTATTATATATTATTAATAATTATTATTGCATCCATCGTCGTCGTCATCTTCTCATCTTTAACCCTTAACACAATTATTAGCGTCACTCACAAGTACGTTAAGTAATTGTTAAAGCGCGAAATCTTGATTAATATTGCGTTAGGTGGTGCCGTTAATATTTCAATCGCCCCGCGTTAAGAGGGTAACTTTCAGGACGGATCGCGCGTTCGGAGTGATCTAGAAACATCGAGCCAGACCGTGAGAGGTCGGAAACAATCTCGCAAGACGTGCAACCAGCGACTCTATCATTCTTATATTCGTATAATCGCTGCAAGGAAGCTTCTATTTATCGATAATGCGTATATAATTATAACGCTGCGATTATGTCGCATTATTTGACACACTCGATTATTCTAACGTATATCGTATATGACTGATGAGAAATTACGATGCAAAACACAACGTTAATTACGTTTGAGTGTATAAATTTTATCGTTAAGACATCGTAATAAAGGTATCTAACAAAACCGTATATCAAGTTATTGATTTATCTCATCCGCATGTATACAATGCGTCTTCTCTCTCTCTCTCTCTCTCTCTCTTAACTCGTAGAACACGCGCATTCGCAGACGCGATCAAGGTGAACAACCAGAATCACTTATCTGAAAAATATTGTGATCGACAACGCGCGCGCGATTTATGTGCGTGCCGCAGACTTGACTGTCATTCTTGTCCCTCAGAAGAACCCGTTTTATTTACATCCGTAAACGCACGTTCGTTTTATCGTCCCGTGGGTGTAACGATGAAAAATCGACGCGCGGACTTGAATGTTTGGGGAAACAAGAAGGAAGACGCGCGTGAGAGAAGAAAATAAAATATGTAACGACGGATTCTGTATGTAGCTACTAATCGGTATCTTGACTTTCGTCCCGACAGGGCGTCGTGAGAGCCTGAAAAATAAAGTCCTGGATCCGTCGAGTTTCTCACTACTTGGGTAGACGACGGATCCTTGACAGCGCGAACGATCCAGTTGATACATCTTGGCACGTTTTAACTTTACATATATTTCTCTCTTTTTTTTCGGATACGTGCTGCGAAGTAGCATTCTCGCAGCAGGGTTCTTGCTCAATGCACACGTATACGACGAACTTGCGTCCGTCGGGCGCAGATATCACCGAAAAAGGTATAGTTGACGCTCGTTGCCGGGGTCGTCGGATACCTCGGGTGCTCGCGCACGTTATAATGAGACATGATCGCAGCTTCGTTCTCTCGTCGCGTAACACCTTTACACACGTAGGTACTGTACATAGAGCATAGCCGACTCGAACACTCGTTTTACGCGAGGAAATATTTCAGACGCATTCCGGACCGCGGTAGCTTGATAATCCCAGGCAGGACTGCTCATATAGGATTTTACGATTGGCCCAGTATTGAGCCATTACTATGACTATCAGATTTTCGATGTCGGTACTGGCCAGTATTGGCAGTCGTCTAGTATTGGCTCAGCGTTGGATTATAATCGAATAAACTGATGATAATTAGATTCAAGAATGGCAAATGATTATGGCCCAAGAATGGCAAATGAATATAAAAGTTTATATCGTGAAACTTCTGTGAAATTAGAAATAATAAAAGTACACAGATTATTTTTGCAAGAAAAAGCTGAATATAAATTAAAAAAAAAAAAGTATTTAGGGTTTGTACATATTTATTATTGCAATAATATTATAATAGTATTTTTTATCATAATATCAGTGTATAATTATTCACTGGACATGGCCCAATAACATAAATTTTTTGCATAACGCTTGGCGTTGGCTATAAAATGTTGATCTATCACCGTATGCCGTGTTATCGTACACCGTTTATACACAATTTGAGTCAGTTTTAATTATTCCTATTCGCCTATTCTATTCAATATGTCGATAATTTAACTAAAACAATGTAAATTTAAGTAAACCAATGGAATTAAAATGATATTAAATTTCGACGCACACGATAGTTAAAAATAACAAAACGGATTATTTAACTCAAGGCATTGGTTTAAATGTCATTCTTTAATATTTAACAGTGTAAAAGTAAATAGACGTCCGATTATTTGCCCGTAATAGTCCAGTACCGGAGCGACAGGATTCCTGGCCAATGATTAACCGCCATAAATCAGCCAAGCGTTGGCTCCATTGTAATATATCTAGTTATCCTATATGGGGCGTCCGCCGCGGGATCTATCCCTGTGCGCATAGTTCTAAACGACGATCGCCGTGCGAAATCGCGGTTTACAGATTGCAGACTCTTTTCGTATTAGACGATTTCTATATGCAATTTACAAAACTGAGGCGCGCGCTAACACGCCGGGCGCAGTCGAGATCATTCGCCACGTTAAATGCATATCTTGCGAATGTTGGGGTCTCGCTGTTGAATCAAATCGCCGTTCCCGAGGCGTCGTCGCACCTCGGGGACGCGAACGCATCGCGACTGTGCTTTTATAACGGGCGATGCCCGTTCACGGAGATCACTGTACTGCCGAATCTTTGTATTTTATCCGTTCGTCGAAGTTTCCTGTCCCTTGTCGAGCGTGTGTCTGTCAGCAGTGTCAGCGAGCTACGGCGCGCACGACAATCGACGCACAACGGCCGCAATGTGTCAACGAAAAGGAATCCGAGCGGTGCGTCGACGCCGCGATGTCCGCGATATACGACAGCGATAATTACAAATTGTGCGTGAATTGCGTGCGAGCGATGGCTCTGTGCAGAAGGATAAAATCGTGTTCCGTGTATAATGTATAGCGTCGACGCGGATCCGCGCGGATGGATCATCCTTAGCAGGAGTCGTTCCAAAATGCCTATTCCTTGCAAGCTATAGCGTCTGTCTCGCGACGAGTAAACGCCGTCGTTTCGTTTAAGAACCTAGTAGCGTCTCAGCATGTTAACCGAATACCGTATAGGGGAGTTAAAAGTAGAAAAGGAGAAGATTGTAAACGCTGTAAATTGCCTTTTGCGGAAAAAAAATAACTGGCATTTTCCGGCGCATTAAGATTAAGCCGGGTAGCGTATAGCTTATCACCGTAGCCGCGGCCGTAGGCCGGGAAACCGCATAACTGCACCGCCGTTATTGAAAATAGAGAATGTACGTGCACAGCTAAGAGGCGTGAAATCCGTGTATATAAGTGCAAAGTATATAGTATATTGCGGTGTTAAGTGGTCGCGCAAGCTCCTTAGGAAACCCCATCAGATTTGATATTTTTCTTTTCCGCCGCACACGCATCGAGAGCATACGCCTCGCGCAACACGCGCGGATTAATGGTCATTAATTAATTAATTAATAACTATTAAATAGTTAGGATCACGGGAGATTTGCAGGAGATTCGTGCCGCGCAATCGAACTTCCGATCTCTCCTTTGCGAGATTTATACGACTGCACCCATTTCGAAATTTTTTACAGAGATGATTTTTTAGAAAAAAAATCTTTAAAAAATCCATCAGTCTGATTTACGACGAAGATGTAAAATAATACACTGTTAAATTCATAGTGTCAAATTATACTCAATTTGAGTCATTTTTAATGATTTCTGTAGATCGCCACTGCTCTTACTCAATATGTAGTTAATTTAACTAAACAAATGGAATTAAAATAACACTGTTTTGTAGTAAAATAATAAATTTTGACACACATGGTATATACAGTTAAAAATAACAAAATGTTATTTAACTCAGGATATTGGTTTTTTTATCCTTTAATATTTAACAGTGTATATAAGGATTGAAAAAAAAACTTGAAAAAAAAAATCTCTTTAGAGTAATCTCTGAATTTCGCGGATCGGAAGTTTTATCTCGCGGTACGAGTCTCGCGTCAATTTCCCTCAGCGCAACTGTTTTGCGCTTTTGCGAAAGTTACAAGTTACGTCGCTGGTAGCACTTACGATCGCCTCCACTACGTATATATACTCGTACGTGACAATAGAATATTTGCCGCCGACGAACGTCAAATTTGTTCAACGATCGTTTTATTTTAAACGCGATACCGTTTGCCGAGGATATAGTGGTGCAACTTTCGGCGACGAACTATTGAAGATTTCTATCAACACACAAATATAGGACTGTTCTCGTTTGCGCGCGTCTCGGAGGCGGGCGAATATTCTGGACTAGATGACGATTATAGTTTCGTTGAAACTCGACAAAGAAAAAAAAAGAGATACTTTGTATTTTTCCGGAGAATTGTCCCTCTGTCTATATGCTAAGAAATCATTATCGCAACTTTTCGATAATAAAATCTATGCGAAGGTCAGCACGAGTATTTGAATCGACCGTCTCCCGCACCGTATAAGCGGCAAAACCGCCGCTGTACGGAGGAAAGTGAAGTGAAGTGAAGCCGATTTTTTTCGCGACTCTCTGGCAACAGACATTCCCGCTCCCGTACATCCTGTGTCACACCTTTTGCGTAGATATGTAAAATTAATTACATGATTTCCAATGCAATTTACGCCAGGCTGAAACGCCACAAGATCACCGGGGCACAAAGTCCTTAACATATCGCGAATCGTCGAATCGTTGAACTTTCTCATGCACCAATGATTTTCCTTGGCGAAGGAAGAAAAACGGATAATCAGCTGTTTGCAATATATTCCTCGCGGAAAACACACTCTACACCTTAAATACTCACCTCTTCTTAATTTTCAACGATCGCCGTTGCGATTGTGAAAATATAAGATTATCTCCCTATTTCAGGTCAATATACATATAACGATATACAATTCGAGGATCTTTTTTAAAGGACAAACACGAGCTAATTTGGTACTCGTACATGCCAAATATTCTATATATTTGTACAGAATAGAGACGCTTATTTTGTGGAATAGCGCGCGAATAACTGGGAAAGGGTGCTGCAGGATACATTTGTTTTTTCTCATAGTCGTAGTTCAGAATTTTGTAGGAATGAATAATAAATGTAGACTCTCTGCTCCCGATTTTGTGATTCCCGTTGTTTCGAAACAAGACTTCAGAGATCTCAAATAAAAACACGCCATTTGAAAGGGCAATATATATAACTCTGCCGTTTTCAATTGTCACTTATTCATTGTCATTGAAGCGTATTTATCTGGCCGTGCTAGGACCAAATGCATGAGAGGGTTAACGACGCGTATATGATACAGTGATGTCCCTTATGGAAAAAGCTACTGTAGTTGCGAAAAATGTAAGCAAAACTATAGCAATTATTGTAATATTTACTATATAGTTACGTATACTTTTTTCGCAACTACACAAGAGAATTTTCTCTTAGAATTTATCCTGAAAATTATGGTAGTTGTGGGACAATATAAACATGTACTACGAAAAATTTTATGCGAGCTTCTGATTAATATCTACCATAATATAAATATTAATATCTATATATATTACATTAAAATATAAAATATGTTTGATTAATTTATTTACTAAAATATATCTAGAAAAAATAATTTTTAAAAAATTACCAATCTACTTGTTTTTTATTACGTTATTTGTAAAATATCTTTTATTTCAAAAATTCCTTGGTTGTTAAGTTGTCACAAATTTGTAGTGAATTTAACGGTAAAATATAACGAAAAATTCTCTCCGCGTACAGCAGTCTTTCTGTAATATTTTTTCGTAAGGAAGATGTGCATTGAAAAAGTATTTTTTCTGTAATATTTTTTCGTATGGAAGATTACAATTGAGTAAAAACGTTATTTATACACAATATAAGTATGTGACTTCACAATTCCGCTCATTACGAAAAGGCTCACTTTTGTCATCAACGTTATTTTCTAAATACATGTCATATATAAGTGCAATACTTTTAATTTTTCTACACATGAGCGTTTCCCTTAAGTTTGCGTCGATATTCCAATATGTAACATCAGCGCATGTGATTCACGCAACAGCTTCTTTATGCAAGTGCTGCCTTATCCATCTTCTATACGAATGTCAATCGAAACAATACAAAAGTTTACACGGTAAAAATGTCAATAGCTTTTTAGGCATCTTTACGACACCTTGATTCAAACTTTTGTGTTGTTTGTAAAAGAATTTTGGAAAAAAGCCAGTTGCACGTTAAAAGAACATGTAATATACATCTAGATTGAAGTTGCAAGTTGCAAGATGCAATGTATAATATGCCATCACGCGCGTATATCATCTCGCTTCTGTGGTTGTCTGTAAACAGATGCCCACTTTTAATCGCTTTAAGAAATAATTACTGGACGGATTAACGGCAGCTTCGACGTCTCGCTTAGCGCATGAAATGTCGCGATAAATCATTATACAGTTAAAAGAAAGGGATAATGAAAGGATATTAAGACGAGATAAGTCGAATGTCCAAAATGTCGTGTCGTTTTAAGCGAAATATGCGTATATAGAAATTAACATAATTATATGATTCAGAAATAAAGGAGAATATATTATATTAAAAATATTTAAAAATATTCACGGACTCTCTCTTTTTGAAATTGATTTTCGCTTTGAGATTTATTGGCCAATCGGTATATCACGTATGACATTTCGAGCGATTGTAATTGTAATAAGATCGACATTTATTTATAGCATATGGTTCTGTTCTTATTAATTTTACGATTAACGAGAATCTTGATTCAAACACTTTATCGTACGTTGAAACGCGAAGTTGAAATGGTAATCGGTTATAAAAACTCGATTCTGCTGCGAGCAAATAGATATTTAACGGAAAGTATATAAGATAATCGGTTATAAACTATCAGAGCGTTAATAGAATATATATACTGTATAAGCCTTTTGAAATCATTATTGCTATAAATATGCATATTAAAAATAAAAAAAATACAAGTTAGGGCGTAGTGGACGATAATAGTTAATTGTTGACGACGACAATGACGACAACGATGACGACGTGACGATGATGAAAAAGAGAGATAATAATATACCAGACATACGATTAATATTTTATTGAACTTTATATTTTATTAATTATTATATATACATACATACACACACATAAAACTATATTGATATGATATTATGTATAAATGCTGCATACGTGTACAGCGAATATATGTTATTAACAAATTCTTCTGTATATTTACACTTGTTGTTTTAATTTCCTGTTTGAATGATTTCTCGACCCTATTTATAATTAAAATTTAACATCCACTATATGTTACTTCAGAATTTTTAAGAAGATCGCTGATAAAAAATAATATTTAAATTTAAATTTTATTATCAAACTATTGCAATTATCAAACTATTTTATTTGTCGTCAATTATTTTGACAAATAATTAATCATAATAATATTATATTAATTATATTATTTTAATTAATAAATATAATTTTTCTAATGTATCTCCAAAAAATACATAATTTAACATACCTAATATATTTTAATATTACGTACTAAAATGGAAAGAGAGTAATATATAATAATAACACGATTGCATATACATATATATATCTAAATGTACATATAATAAAAAATAAGAAAAGCATATTAGACTTTATATATCCAGGGATTTTTTTCTTCATTTTCCTTACCTAGATGCCGGCGCTGAATTGAAATCGCCAACCATCAACGACGGAGCTCGCTCCAAAATGGCGTTCGGCGGGCGGCTACCAATCAGAAAACGGAGAATCGACGTGTCATTTCCTCTCGAGGTTGGCGCATTACGCACGACAGGCAGTTTCCCCTCTTGGTCCCGGCGCGTGTTCGATGAGTATGAGTACCCCTTCCGTCTAGGTCCATCTAGGTCTGATGTGTCATGTATCGCGCTGTCAAAATCACCGAATTTCGTGTCGTGCGCTCGAGTACCCGTGACAGTCGTGGCACTCGTTACGATAAACGCGTTATATGTTAACGTCAATCGGATCCCGTAGAGATGGTGAATGTAGATACTACACGAAATAATTATCCACTGCACTGGCTCGTCTGGCATAACAGCTATGTAGACCTCGACAAGGAACTGTCCACAAATCAGGTTTGCGCAGACCTGCTCTGTTTTAACGGCGCTCGTCTCATTTGAGACTAATTAGATTCCGTACGCCGTATGGAAAAACCGTGCACGTGATTAACGCCGATCGCGCGTTTCACTCGCGGTTTACCGGGGCCCTCCTCCTCCTCCTCGCGTGTCGTCTAGGCGCGTTGCGACAACTCGGTTATCGCCGATAACCGAGTCTCCAACGTAATTGACAATCATGCAGTAAGCGATAATTGCGTAATTGTTCAATGCGGATGAATAACGCGACATTTGTATATATATATACCTAATGTCTGCACTCGCGTTTGCCGACGGCTTGAGTGACACGCCGTTTGGTTCGGTCGTGTTAAATTATTTTCTCTGGCGCATCCTTTTTTTCATAAGTACCTTCCATCTGACTTTGTTACAGTAATTGTTATATATTAAAGCATTTTTTTATCAGATGCTACGAAATTCCCTCAAGCCTGCTAGAGTACCTATCGTACAGTCGACAATAAATATGCCTAAAGCTGAATAAATTATGTAACGTGTGTAATAACACTTTTGAACAGATGCTTGACAGACTCGAGAACTGTTCAAAGCGAAAAGGTTAAAAGTGATTTTATATTACAGCATCTATATTTATAATTCGTCAGAGATGAACACAGATGTACGGTGTGTTTTATTATAAAACAAACTTATATGCACACACACACATAAACATGCTGCTGGAAAGAGAAAAGAAAATATGTCGTATCTTATTTTGCATTGTGACAAAGTTAATGTTTTGCTCGAGGTTTTGCTTCTTCATGGAGGAAGCTGGTTTTTTTTTTATGAATAACAGTAGTTCTGTTAAAAGAAATAAATACAGGAGTGAGATAATAAAAATACACTGTTGGTTTTAGCAGAAACAAGAATTTCTTCTGTTAATTAATTATTTCTTGATATAAATTTAAATTAGTTGTATAAAATACATTGAAACTTTACATTTATAATAAACAGAGTACAGATATTATTAGATCAATTATAATTTAACAATATAATATAGTAATTTAGGTGATTTCTTTATACGCAATATTAATTCATCGGTAAAATTATAAGCTTGTAATTACATATTCTTTTCAATTTATGATTACACAATCAAGCTTATAGCAATAATGCAGGTGTAAAAAACGTGTGAAGCCTTTCATAAAAAAGAGAGAAACCTTAGGTGTGAACTTGCGACTCAAGATATACTGTTCAAGTGGAGTTCAGTTATCCGACATTTTATAATATAGATATGAGGGTACTTTAGATAACATATCATTTTAATTATATAACAAATGCGAAGTTATAATATATGCTGAAAGAGAAACTAGGAGCAATAATATTGCTTTAATAATTACCGCAATTAATATCGATTATAATATTTAAATATTTTCTAGCATGACATAGAAAAGCACGACAATCGAGGAAGGACGCCACTGATGTTAGCGGTAACTTTGGGTCATATAGATTCCGCTGTAGTACTGTTGCAGCATGAAGCCAATGTTAATACGGAGAACACTCAAGGATGGACCGGTAATTGGTTTTTACATTTTGTTTGTTTATAACTTTTGTTTAGACATATGTATTTCCAATAATTCTATTTATATATACGTAAAATTCACTCAAATAATATTAGAAGCAATCAAAATTCAGTTCTGACGGATTACGGCGTTTTTCTTGTAATTTGAATTCTATTTATTTTCATTATATAAATAGTCAATTTAATTTATTTTGATATAGTGGTCCAAGAAGCAGTTGGCACGGGAAACCCTGAGTTGCTGCAATTGGTACTTGCTAGGAGAGACTACCAGAGGTACTGTAATCGAGTGGCTGGTATACCAGAGCTACTTCAAAAGCTCAAACAGGTCAGTTTTATGTAATAACTAATGACATATTATTAATTCATATGTCGCAATACGTGTACAGTTCTCACAAAAGATACAATCTCTTTTATTGAAAGAGGAATTCTTTTCTGCAAGTTCTATGAACTAATATTAACCCGTGTGTTTCTTGTGTGAACTATTGTGTGAAAGCTAATGATATTTGACTTTTTCTCATTCATTCTTTCTATATATGATGGTCTTAGTAATAGAAATCCTTTTCAGGCGCCTGATTTTTATGTAGAAATGAAATGGGAGTTTACAAGTTGGGGTAAGAAACGGAGGATTTAATAACATTCTGTTTTTAATTATAATATTGCAGTTTAATCCATAATTTGGATCTAACTGCAGTTTACACACTTATTTAATTCATTTTTAATAACATATGTGGTTAACTGCCGTTATTTCTGTTGACCAGTTCCTCTTGTGTCTCGGATGTGCCCAAGCGATACATATAAGGTTTATAAACAAGGTAGTAATGTGAGGATTGATACTACTTTGTTAGGCTTTGATCATGCAAATTGGCAACGTGGCAATCGAAGCTATATCTTCAAAGGACAAAGTAAGCACAGATATCTTTAATAAACATCCTTTAATGTTGTTAACGTTTGTGCATGAGCATCGTATAACTTAATTTTTGTTTAATTACATTTGATTATGTCTTGGAAAAATGTCAATTTGTTTATTATTAAATTCCATATGTTAATAAGCAGGCTGCGTCAATTCCTCCTATAGCAATCAGATGTGAACACAGTTATGTATTCAGTTTGGATGGTCATCATCACACAAGTGATACAATCCGAACATTTAATTTGTGCACTGCATTGCTAAAAATTTAATAAAAACAAACATTTTTGCATAAGCACAGAAAAATTTTCCTAACACTAACAGTATATTTTTTATTATATTCTAATTTTTTTTCCATTTTTATTATTTATTTCTATTAGTTTATATAAATATAACTGAACAAATTGGCAATTAAATAATATAAGACAAGATATTGTTTTTATATCACATGTGTGTGTGTGTGTGTGTGTGTATATATACATTTAATTATATAATGTGCAATGTGATATATAATGTGACAATAATACGATCTTTTTTATTGAAATTTACATATATTAAATATATTAAATTATTTATTAAAACAGTTTTTTAAATAAAATATGGTATTTTTATAGATGATGGGGCAACAATGATGGAAGTAGATCATGAAACTAGAAAAGTTTATGTTGAACATATGAAACTTATAGGAGATGATAATATACAATTAATGGAACCACCTTCTGAAGAAGGTGTGATAGCTCGACTTACTAATCCTATAGTTACAACATATATAGATACAGATAAAATTAGTTTTGAACGGTAATTATCTGTCATTATAATATTTAATAATAATATCTATATATACGTATTTCTGTACATACATGCTTCGTTTCGCATTTATTTCAACAACATTGTTTATGTTGAATTAGCTAATAAAGCAGGTCTATGGGGATGGCGTTCTGACAAAAGCGAAGTAATAAATGGTCACGAGTGTAAGGTTTTTAGTGCAAGCAATGTGGAATTAATAACTAAAACTCGACTAGAACACTTATCTGAGGCTGATAAAGCAAGAGCTCGAGCACCAAGGACTCCTTTACAGTCATTTCTTGGTATCGCAGAACAGCAGCAGGAGAGTTGCAGCACTGTCGCTGCCAGTGTAATCTTTTTTTTTTTTTCAATAATTTTTCAATAATAAAATAATCATGCATTTAAAACGTAGTAATCGAGCTATATATTTTAGGAAGAATTTAATAGTGTAGGCAATTCTTCTAACATAACGGCTGAGGAATATTTTGACCCAGCTGTCGATTTGAATGGGAGAGATATAGGTAGACCAAAAGAAGTTAATACAAAAATACAAAAATTTAAGGTATTATAGATTATATATAGGCTTGAAAACTGTATATATCATATATTATATTGTATACTAATTAAGGCAATTTTTTCAAATTTAGGCAACTTTATGGTTAAGTGAGGATTATCCACTAAGTCTTCAAGAACAAATCATGCCAATTGTAGACCTGATGGCTATATCTAGTTCACATTTCGCAAAATTAAAAGATTTTATTCAAATGCAACTTCCAGCTGGTTTTCCTGTTAAAATTGGTAAGATTGATTTAAATGTGATGGATATGCTATAGTATCGAATGTACATGTCATATACCAAACATGCTAATACTCAATCTTTTTTTTAGAAATTCCGTTGTTCCACATCCTTAATGCGAGAATAACATTTGGAAATATATTTGGTTTAGATCAAGAAGTACCGCATGTAGGTCATTTGCAAGAAACAAATCGTATAACTTGTTTAGTTGACGATATTTGTTTCGAAACACCTACTGGATATACCAAATTAGGTAAAACTATTGTCTTTACATATATCCTACAATTAATATATACAATTTGTTTAATTCATATTGGTTGAATATAGGTGCGGAAGTTAGGGCACAATTTAGTATTGAAGAAGAGGACGATTTGCTACAGTTTGCTATTCAGCAAAGTCTTTTAGAAGCTGGCAGTGAACGTGATGAGGTATTGTTTTTTTCTTTATATTCTTTTGCTTTAGAATTATCGAAATCGCGTATACATGTATGGCATACATCCCCTCTGTTTTACACGAGAAAAATATTATTTCATTTATAGGTTGATATATGGGAAGCATTAAGAGCGCAAAAGCCATCTAGACCAACTACACCTAATATGACCACCGAAGAGGAAAGGCAGCTTCAGAGGTATGTGATAAACAACTTACTAAAGAGCATGTTATCGATGTTCTGTTTTTAGTTAATTTTATTATTCATAACATTTTATTAATTTTGCATGTGTTTTTGTGCTACAATTCATGTTCAGACAGGTGGGTAATTCTATTACAAATATCAATTTTGGGTAAATTGTTCGCACAGCAGAAATTATTCGTATTTAGATTAATATAGACATTGAATATTTACATTACCAAACATTTTAAAAAGTCCTTGCAAGTGTTGTCAAAATAAACGTTAATATAAACTAGTTTGTTAAAATATTTGTCATGTCGTTTAAATTATTTTTGTTTTTAACTTAGGGCGATTCAGGCTAGTTTAGTGCTATATCAAGAGACTACAGCTGGATCCACGGAAGGTACTGCGAATTCAGCGGGTATAAATGAAAGCGAAGATAGCGATTCCCTTGAAGATACTGCAGAACAATTGAGACTAGCGTTAAAGCTTTCCGAGCAGCAACAAATAGAAGAGGAGCAACAACGATTGCTGGAAGAAGAAACGTTTCGTCATGTGTTGGAGCTATCTTTGACGGACAAGTAAACTTTTCAAATGTGCAATAGTGATAACAAATTTACTACTTCCAAAAGTGAAAACTCTTCCAGTCTCAAGAGACTGTACAAAAAAAAATCATTTCCTACATTTCATAGTTTGCAAAGTGCATTACGAAATAATAATGTTGCTTACAATGAATACTTGTTATTGAAGTATACAGTTAAGTCAAAAGGTGGAAATAGTATAGTAGTAGTTAAGCAAATGAATAATTTAAATTATGTTATTTATTTCTTAGCTACATTTTATATGAGACGAAATTCTTCAATATTATAAACATCTCAGCAAGCATGTAACGAAGTCTTGAAAATTACAGCTCTTTGAAAAAGATGAAGTTACGAATGACAAACAATCAAATAGTGTTTGTGTAAATCCTATTAATTGAAAGTAAATAATGTAAGTTACGATTTAATATCTAGAATAAATGGCATGTAATTCTCAAGCCTTCAAAAATTATTCGTCTGGTCCTTTGTCCTCAGTTTTAATCTCTACTTTTATAAATTTATAATGTATATTAATTGCGCAATTAGGATGACACAGAAAGATAACCATCTTTAATCAAATCAAACATTTTTACAAAGATCCCTTTTCATATCTACAATAACAATTCTATATAATATTTTAATGCAATGGCGTATAATGAACTATTAGGAATATACAGGAAGTATTTATAAGTATTCAGCCCTCCTTGCAAAGTTTTTCATAAAAAAAATAAACTGAGGATATAAGATTAGTGCAAAGATTTTAAAATTAACAGTATATTATTTATTATTTCAGATAAGTAAATTTTATTTTTGTATATGTTATTTTATCAATATTATATATATATATATATATATGATTTTGATGTGAAATATGATTTATGTAAACTTAAGAGAAAAATTAATTACTATGCTCCATTATTTTTATTAAAAGAAAAAAGGTTACAAGTGTGTTACAATTCCTTTTGTATTAATAATAAGATTAGACAATTTGTTATCGGAATATCATTAAAACATGATTACATTTTTCTTCTGGGCATTATAAATAAAAAACTGCATTCATATAAGACATATAAGTATAATTACTTCTGCATTCACTCACCAACGAAGATGTATAGAAAGATAGCAAACGAATTATTATTCCCTGATTATATAATAAAAATTACCACGAGTAGAATCAGCGGCGGAAGAACCGGCAGTCATTGGACTGCCACATTTCTGCTATTCAAATTCCGATTGTGCCCTGAAATATGAATAAAATTATGAGCATTATAATTTATCAAAGAAAAATCAGATCAATCGACATCTTTTACACAAACTTTGTAAAAATGGTGCCAAGTATAGTAGCACTCTGTAAGTAACGTTGTTCGTTTTTATGTGCTTGTCGATGCCATTTTTTGCGTATGGCATTCCACCGTTCACTATGATCCTTCATTAATTGTTCTTGTGTTTTGAGAGTCTGTCCCTCCTGTAATTACGTTATGTACAATTTATATCTGTTATAATATAATTGTTAATACAAAAAATATGTACAATATACATTTTTTTTTTATTTTTAAAACTTTAATACAGTTAAAAAAGAAATAAAGAAAATTAAGCATGATACATTCACGTATGGATTTTACTCAGTCATAAAATGTTGAAAAAGTACGTAATAAGAAAATCAGCGGTGATATTAAATTAAGAGACACAAGATAATTTAGAAGTTTAATCTTAAATATCCGTTTAGCTTAAAATAGAACAATAACACAATATTAACAATAACTAAAGACAATCGTTTAAATAGAAAATTAATTGATCAAGAAATTTGGGTACGAATAAATTAATAAAGTACCTATAAGAAAATATGTATATTAAAAGTGTATATTTTTATCAGATATTTTTAACAATATAAAAAAAATAAATAAATAAAATAAACATGCGTGCCACATTCATTCCGTATATTGTTTTTCACATAAATTATTCATCTCTCTGTCATGTTATACACAGTATATATCATTATTCTTATGAGATATTTCGACAACAGATATTTGACAAAATATTTTGATTCTATTTTTATTATCACAAATTTTATAAGACATTACTTGTAACATTTTTTAACTCAATGTTACGTAACTTGGTCATTAATTTTCAAATTAACATCTTATTATATGAACTTAAAAATAATTTTAACACATTTTTTTTAAGTTAAGAGGATTACTTTCCTTTATAGAATTATAGAAATTGAAATTTTTACTATATTAATTTACAAAATGTTTAATTTTTAAGTATAAATATTTCTGACATGTGCTTCTTTGAATCTGCTTTTTGAATGTACGTTTATTAATAGTGGAAATTTATGTCTCCCGTGCAAACTTTTGGAATTAACCTCTGGGAATAGTACCTATTGTCAGTTCGAAATAAATGCCAGCAATCGATTTTAATGTCGAATGTGCGGGAAAATGCAAAAATACGAACCTATATATCTCTAATCTTTATCTGTTTTTCCATCTTTCTATTCAGATAAGTTGTTTACCGACATATAAAGTTGTACCTGTAACGACCCATTTTTCTATCGCGCGCGCGATAAACGCAAGATATTATTTTTTAGAACATCTTTAACTATGTCAAGATCGATGTTAGTCTGTCACGTTAGTCTGTAGCTGATTATAGCGTCTCGGGTGCAAGTTATAGGAAACGTGTGCGAAGCTGAGCATCTTGTGTATTATTTATCAGTTTGTTAGAGTTGCGTGAACGCCACTTATATTACAGTTTTACAGTCATTTACACTCCAGTCAGAAATGATTAGTCAAGTTGATATCAATTTGATATTGATGCGTCGATAAATGGTCGATGTCGAATAGTGATTGATATTTTTGTCACCTTTGACCTCATCAGAACAATTTTTATGTTAAATTGAGTAATTATGAATATTTCCATAAGATTTCTATCTTTCAACTAATTCTCTCTGCATCGAATACATAGTATATACATATACATTGTGCTTTCCGACTTTGCATTGATTTGTTGATGTAAAATTAGAAAGACAATAGAAATCTTACAGAAATATTCGCAATTGCTTGATTAACATCACAGGTATAAGTTTTTTTTTATAATGAGGTCGAAGATGAGAAACAAAGAAGATCAACCAATATTTGACATAGACTATTTATCGACGCATCGATATCGAATTGACGTCGAATTGACTAATTATTTTATTCCATATTGGAAGGAAAAAGATAAACTCTGAACTAATATAGCCAGTTCTGCAATAGAAACATTTTCCTATTACATGTTATAAGTATTATTATGCTTACTCTCGACATTGATATCAGTAAATTTTTGACTACAACTAGCGCGCTTTTAACTTGCACGATTTTAATTTTTACTGTAATGAAGCAAAGTGCATCGTGTTGGAAGTAATATTCAAGTATAAATAGGAAATATGCGACAGCGAAGTGGCAAAATACTCGCCGAGATAAGTAGAGTAAAGAAGCATTAAAAGTGAGAAGGATTCGAAGATTTCGTATAAGTTACGAACAGAGTCAAGAGAAGTCAACATTAAAGAATTGAGAAAGGGGTAAAGATACGAAATTGCGGAGATTTGATTCTTACTCAAATTTTGATTTGTATTTTTTATTACATCGTTTAGAAATGAAGTTCTTCATGGGTATTTTGCTAATACTTGCGACGATGATGTTAATGTTGGTACCATCGATAGTCGGTCAGGAGAATGAGAATGTAACACAATCCGAGATTAAAGTAGGCGAAAAAGAATCGACTATAGATGTACCTCCAAGACCTAAATGTCCGGAAGGTCAGAGACAGGATTCCAGAGGAACGTGTCGCACGCCCGTATAACCGAGAAATGAAGGTAATGTTCCTTTGAGACACGTATTAAGGTCTGTTAAAACGAATTATCTTCGAAAGCAGAACATAGATTTCAATTGGACGTGATTAAATCACGCGCAATTACGCTCTAGATTCATAATCAATGCGTTACGTAAATTCTTATAAAACACTGGTGCGAATGTTTCTAATTTTACATTAATAGAATATTCCACACATATTTCCATATAATACATTTTTATACCGTTTTATTAATAATCAGAAAATAAATATTTAATTTATTAACGCTAGGGACATTGATAGCTTTGAATGTGTTACAGCTTTAAGTAATTTAATTGACAATAATCAACTAAATACATGTATATTAATTATGTGAGAGTGAAACTTCTTTCAATTTGTGTTTTCTAGAATAAAGAAAAAATCGATTTAATTGTTTCCTTAATTTTTCTACCAAAACTGAACTATTTTTCTTTTATATTAAACCTTATCATATTTCAGTTGTGTTTATATACGTATATACATGTACGTGTGTGTGCGCGTGTGCGTATATAAACTGACATGAGATGAGAATCGGAGTCAAAATTCGAGACTTGCTGACCATAAGACAATCGATTCTACATAGAGTCACGTGTTACCTTGTGAATTGTTTTAATATAAATTTAAATGACATACACCTATCGAAATTATTGACTTACGTAATCTAAGTTCAAATCGTCTTTCTCTCCAAGTATAGGAGATGGAATCCGATTTCTCGGTATGGCTTCTTCACGAGGCAAAGGAGGTGGCAAATAATGAACGTCATTTATTTCACCATCAGCACCAACTAAGTTATCTGCCATGCTAACTTCGTTACTTACTTCTGGACTTGGACTACGTATCCTGTTCACAAATCAATGTATTTATTTTAGTTTTGCATAAATATATAAAGTTGTGTATAAGGGAAAACAAATAAAGAATATTTTTATGATTTAATTTAGTCGCTAAATTTATTGTACATATATCTTTTCTCATTTTTTTCCCATTATGCACAGTTTTTTAAATCATAAGAAACACAAAAAATACTGGAGTATAATTTAAGAAATATATTAATGCTATAACAATGCAATATATACTGAAAAAATCACAAGTATGATAAAATATTTTAAAATTAAATAATCATCCAAAACTTTAATGTAATAAGAAAATATGTTAATATGAGTGAAATAAGCGATAGGGGAACGGGGGGTAGCCCCGGACATTATTGAAATTCAAGTATACCGCGACCGCGTATCTATGGCCATTGTTTAAACATTATGCATATGTCAAGATACGCAGAAGGGCATATTAGAATGTTTAAACAATGGCCATAGATACGCGGTATACTTGAATTTCAATAATGTCCGGAGCTACCCACTGGCCAGGGCTACCCCCCGTTCCCCTATCTATATAATCTTACTTACTTAGGAACCAAATGTGGATTTCTTGGTTGATTAGCCATCCAGGCACGGCATATTGGATACAGCGGCGTGTCTTCTTGAAATTGAGCTAAATCAACACTACGGTCAAATAATTTCATCACATATGTGTGATGAAACGCCGCATCAGTTTGAATTGGTCGGCGACGTCTAACTTTCCGTGGTTGTTGTAGATTAACGGATTTTGTCCTAAATGTCACAATTATCGAAAGATTGGTTTTTCTCAAATAGGTAATTCTATGTAACAATAAACAAATAACATTGAGACTTACATCTTTTTAATGGGATGTTTATAATCTGAAATAGGGTTGTCATCTGATTCCCCCGATGAACCAGTGTCACTATGCTGTAACAACTCTCGAAGAGCACCTTTCAGACGATCCCTTGCTACAAGAACATCGCTATCCCCTAGTAAACATAATGACATAATCAATACTATAATATTTAATATAGTTTGTAATAGCTTGTTGTTTTTCTTTAACCTATTTATTCATTACCAATTTCATCTTTTATTTCCACTTTTATCCGTCCTGGCATTATTGGCGGCGGTTGAATATTTCTTTTCTTTCCCATCTATAATCATCACATCATCAGTTTTAAATTAATCTATTCTAATGTTAATATGTGTTTATTCAAATGTCAAGTTACATATAATACAAACTACTAAAATCATTGCTAATGTGTGATATTGACTTATTCTAATAGTTAACTAAGCAATAACAAATTTATACATTTAGTAAACAAAAAAAGATTACCTTCAACAATGTTTGAGTCACATAGAACAATTATATTATCAGAACAGTTAAAAAATGTCAAATTTCGGTAAAATCTCAATCTGATCAAATATCAAAATCTCATTATTTCGGCTTAAAATCGGTATTTCGGCTCATATTCGTCCAGCAAGAAGTATACTTCTCTTATGTACCTGAAATGAATTATTAAATAGTTATTGTAGTTTCTGCAGCTAGAACAATGTAAAGATATCAGATCAGAGAAAGAGAGAGAGCAAGTCTCAGTCTCGATTCTCACTTTTTCCTAAGATTACACTTGGCAAACAATTGACTGCACGATATAACAACCACATATATACTTCCATATATACTTCTAAATTTACTAAATCCGTTTTTTAAAATAGAGACCAGAATAGCCTTTTGCTTTCGCAAATATAGCCTGCAACCTGACGAACCGTGATCAGTGATTACGCTTGCGCAGCGAACTGTTTCAAACTGTTTGCTGTTTGCGGCTGCGGCAGCTGTTGAAAGAAATAAGAAATCTGTTCTTAGCTTGGCCTTGGCTGCACTACGTTATATATTTCTACACTTGAAATGAAATAAGCGTATAATCAGGAATTGAATAGAAAAAGGAAAAAGATAAGTGGATACAAGAAGTTCAGCTACACTGTACTTTCTGTGAAATGGACATATAATCAAGAGGTTAGAGGAAAGGAGAAGGAATGAGAAAAAGTTCAGCTGCGGAAACATAACCTATAGCGCCAGCTTCGTATAGATACATTACATTACACAAGTGTTCGAAAAAGTTTAAGCATGTGTATGCTGCGTGGTGTATGTATGCAGTGTGTTGTTATGACAAAGTTATTAGTTATTATTGCTGACAAAATGCTTTTGTCGCAGATAGAAAAAAATAATTGTTATATTAGAATTATTATTATTAGATCAAATTATTATGTCAAATAATTGAGAGAACAAAAAAAATTATATATATACGTTAAACGTATCTGTGGACTGTGACATGGTTGTGACTTGTGACAGTAAGACTATACAGAATGCTTTGGAAAGTATCTGCTGAGATTCTTATATTTTGTATGGTAGCAGAAGTTTTTCTTGCTTCTGATTATTCCAAACGTAATAACAGTTACGAATGTAGATTAGGATCAAAAACTCCGTATAGATGTGTAGCTAATTACGACGAGTCACCGTTAGAATATCCAGGTATACCGCGACATCGTTAATCTGCCTTTGACGCAAGTATGGAGCCTCTAATAACGTGTATTTATCACTATTTGATTTACAGATTGTGTGGAGAAAAAGATCTGGTTAGTTCTGCGTCATGGGACTCGGTATCCGGGCAAGAAGTACATACCTCGTATGATAGATGAATTACCAGAGTTACAAAATGTAATATTAAACAATTATGATAAAGGAGCGACGAATCTGTCAGCCGATGATGCGGCTCTGTTTAGAAAATGGAGATTATCGTTTGCTCGAGGGCACATGATGAAATTGGCATTAGAAGGGGAGAATGAAATGATTGATCTCGGAGAAAGATATCAGGCAAGGTTTCCGTCTCTGTTGCCAGAAGATTTCAACAATCAGACGTATAAAGTATGCACATGCAACGCAAAATATCCGAATGTATATACACATTTTACGTTCCTTAATCACCAACTGAATTTTAGTTTAGATTCACCGCCACACAACGTACAGAAGAGAGCGCAAGACACTTCGCTGTTGGTTTATTCGGTTTTCATAACAGCAAAAATGTTTGGTATCCGTTACCGGTGTATCGAGATCGAGTGATAAGAGTAAGTTGTTTTGAAGTTCTCAGACAATTTACTTTGCTCCTAATTTTTCCTAGTTTTTTAAGTATATGATTGTGTTCTAGTTTTACAAGGCTTGTCCTCGCTGGCGTCAAGAAGTTGACAAGAATTCGGATGCACAATTAGAGAAAACGAAATTTCTGGACAGCAAGATTATCAAAAATATGTTAAACAATATTAAAAATCGCATCGGTTATGATATCGATTATGGTTAGCACTTTATTAAACACATTGTATATAATTGGATAAGTATTGTTTAATTGCTACTAATTAATTGCTCCTTATTAATTGTGTTATATGATCATTTATATATTTCAGAAACTGCATACTTGATGCACACAACGTGCGCTTTTGAGACTGCTTTAAATCAAAGTGTAGTATCTCCCTGGTGTAAAATATTTTCATTAAATGATTTCAGGGTGAGAATTAAAACAAAATAATTTTTTTTTAATTCCTAGTTTGAAAGATTTAATTGTGTACCTAATTCTAAATTCATATTTTACAGATCTTTGAATATGCGGAAGATCTAGAATTCTATTGGATCGATGGATATGGCTATCCATTAACTTATGAGCAAGCATGTCCTGCCTTGAAAAATATGTTTGACTCTTTTGAGTATGTAAATTTATTTATTTGTTGCAATATTCAATATAAAATTCTTGTTTTTCACTGGTTTTTTAAGCTACAAAAACGAAAAAATATGTAGATTTTTTGTTTATATATGTGCGTATGTTAAAAAGATTTTAATTAATTGGAAATATTTTAAAACGATACATATGAGACTGTAGTTTAAATTTTGAAAATTTGCAGAATTATTGTTGTAAATAACTTTGTAATTAAATGTAATTCAATTGTGTTAATGCAATGTATCAGAAAAATGTTGTTTTTCAGATCCAATGAAGGGGCAATGGCTACAGCTTATTTTACACATTCCGGCGCGATTTTGAAATTAATAGCTTTACTCGGGCTAGCTAAAGATGCACATCCTTTGATGCACGACTCCTTTACATTACGCAAAAAGGAAGATAAAAGAGCTTGGAGGAGCAGCATTATTGACACATTTGCATCTAACATGGCATTTGTTTTGTACGAGTATGTTTGTTTTTTAAAATCATTGAATTATACACTGCCTGTATTGTTATATATAATTAAATTATTACATTCTTTTCAGTTGCGAATATTACGGGCCCAGTGTTTTATTCATGCTTCAGGAACGACCGGTATATTTACCAGGCTGTCCGAAAGATATGCCATGTCCATTGCATACTATGAAGGCGATGTATCCAGATAACGATGAAGAATGTCAGTTTGACGCTATGTGCCATATACGAAATTAAAGAGCAGTGCCAAAAATATTTTTGCAATAATGCCATATGCATATGCATCCTTTTATTTATTTACTTATCTAAATAAAAATATATTAAATAATTTAATTTAAAAAATATATATTTTTCTAAGAGAAATTTTGCCAAAACGTACCTGGTTCATTTTTTGATGAATTCAGAATCTATGTTTTTTAAAATGTACAATAAAAGAGATCGACATTTATTTTATCTTACTATGTACATAAATAATTATTAATAAACAATTCAATTATCATTACATTTCTTTTTATTTATATATAAATGACAAATGTTCCTTATTGTTAAGTAAAATTCTTTTTCGTGCAATATACTTGTCCGTAGAACTGATGAGGAATGAGTTGATATAAAATATATATTTAATGATGAACAATGATTTTAATCTAGATTTTTATGACTAAGAATAATTGTAAAAAAATAACAATTCAGATAATTAGCAAGTTTCTGCGTAAAATTGAAAATATCTAAGCTCTTACAACAAAATGTTTAAGTGATTCAAAACTGTAAGTGTTGCATTTATTATTTATCTTTCTCTTTAGGCTGTTGTTTGGAAATATTTATATTATTCAATGATGAAAATACTTGAAAATTCACTAATAAAATTAAAAATTCAATTTTTTTACATCGTTTTCTCACCAATTTGCTGCTGATAAAAATGTATAATTTGTCTCTTTTTAGTTTTGTATTTTATTCGAAAAATCTTGATATTATATTTTAAATTCGTATTACATACATATTATTGAAAAATAGTCCTATTTAAAATACACAGTTAATATTTGAAACCTTTTAAAATCTATAACACAGTTTGAAATTCTTGTAGAAAATTATTGTGAAAAAAAAAAAAGATGCGATATATATTCATGTGTGTAACAATTATACATTTATGTCGGCTTATGTGAGAACTTGAACGCTTTCAACAATTTTACATAAAAACTGGATAGTTCGTCGTACTTATTTTATAACGTTGTATTAAAAAATCATTTTTTAAATCAAAGGACACTGTCTTCTAACGAATTATTTATATCATTTCTGTCATCTCCAATCATGTCCTGCAATAGAACACATAACATATAATTATAAAATAGTAACTAGTGCCGAATATATATAAGTATCAATGTAATAGATATATTACCTGCAGCACTTCAACAAGTGCCCTTGTCTCATTTAACATTTCTTTATAAATACGTTTTTCTTCTTCTAACTTTTCGATACGTTTTACAAGTTCCTTATTTTCTTCTAAAGTATTCTTAAGTGCTATTCGCCTCCTTTCAGCCTGGACCTGCCAGTAATTCTCACTAGGACCAGCTAAATCTGAAAGAAATATTTTTTAATAGAAAATTTGTCTTTTGTGCATTCTGGTTTTTAAGAGAGAATACATATGAAAAAAAATTATCTATTATTTTAAATATACCTGTGCATGTTAAATCTTCGGCTTCAATCTCTATTTTGTGAATCTTTTCCTCTGATACAGTTTGGACAGCCTTGTCATTAGTAGTCACCTTTTTTTGTTTCTTCGAAACATCCTTTTTAGTTTTTGTAGGTACATTTCTAAAATATACATAGGTTTAACATTTTCCACAAAATTTTTCAATAAATTTTCCTTAAAGTAAAGATTCTATAAGAAATGACTTCTTTGGTACAATTCTCATCATGCATACTCAAAAGTATAAATATTTTTATAAATATTTTTTGGTCAATCTCTTCATAAGTCAAATAGGAAGAGAGAATTAACTTACTTTTTTGATATTGCTTCTTTTGCTTGTTGAGTGGATTTGATCATTCTGTCAGCACGATCAGCACCAACTAAAGTCTCTTTATCGGTAGCTGAAGGCTGCAGTTCGTGCAAAGATTTTCTAATTTTATCCTGCTTTAATAAAAGAAATAATTACAATATGCATAGACTATTATATATTTTATACACAAGTATTATATCAATTTATTTATTATTCCTTTTATTCTGTTATTAAACTAGTTATTTTTTATTTACAGATTTTATTTGCAATACATGATGTACTCTTCTTTCAGGAAGAATATTATGTAGAATATATAAAGGCATTTTTAATAAATTTATTACAATCAAACATCAATTTTTTAAATATAATTATCCCACATAGTAATAAACAAAAATACAGTAGATTTATAATTTGAACATAAGATTTCTCTACACACGTGGGAGACATATATTCTTAATCCAAGGCAGCATATAACATAAATTTCTATGAATAATAAATCAATTGAATAATATAAACTGAACAACACTATTTATATATTAACAGTAACAAAATTCAATAAACTGAAATGAAGCGTATACCCAACAGACTTAATTTATTCTGTAAGTTTGGGTACACGTAATATTTCGTTTGGAATTTTCTTTCGGCATGTATTTGTAAATACGATTGAACAAAAAATGACCTTCCGATGTTCCGATTGTGTTTGGGATTACGTTGTAAAAATAATATTTTCTATATTCCCTTCGACGATCGAACAAGAGACGCTTATAATACGAAATCACGTTGGAACATCATCATTTTCTCGACGATTTTTGCGCGACAAGAGAAATAAACGCACTAACCTCGGAAGCGATATTCGTTTCGGCGTCGGTAACCGGTTTCATCCTACAAGCCGCAAGAAAGATTTGAGGAGGAAGGTAGTGCTCGATCGGCGTACGACGAAAAGACGACTCGTGTGTTATTCACGAACAATTTGGCATCACAATGCGAATGTCGTTTGAATAAAGTTTCAGTTAAACTTTCCGATCGGTAATCATACGGCTTCTTCTCCTGATAAATTTGCTCCACTCGGGCACACGCAGCGCAGCTCACAGCTCACAGCTCACAGCTCACCTCTCACCTCACGCAACCGGTTAGATCAGCTGCATGGCGGGAACTGCGAAGTTGGAAACACTGCATGTTTAGTGGTCACGTGGCTAGACGTATTGGACAGCCATGATGAAAGAACACAGGTGGTGCTCATGCGCAATATATTTCTAAAGGCTCGTCTACAATGGCCGTAGCAATAAGACATTGTAGACGAGCCTTAACAGCCAATGAGAACGTGATTGGTTCTTACTTTTAGAACCAACCAATCAATGCAAAGTGTTGATAAGACGAAACTCAACAATTGTGCAACAGTTGTGTCTGCTGAACGCGCCCATGTTGATGCCAGATACCTCCATCTTGCCGCGACAGTTTGAATTCGATCGATCACGACGAGAAAAGAACGAAAAATTTCTTCGTAACGATCGGTCAATTCCTATGCGACTTCAATGCAATCTCGATCTTTAATATACATTAATAATTCTAGGAGCGACAATTTTAATCTGATCAATTAAGGCCCGGTTTCACCAACGTGATTTATTATTTAATCTAATCGGTCGATTAAACTCACTCTTCATCTCTTTCCAACTGTTCCCCTAGAAAAAGACGAAAAGTGAGTTTAATCGACCGATTAGATTAAATCACGTTGGTGAAACCGGGCCTAATTCGTTTTAATTGCATATAAAAGTAATAGCGGTTCAATAAATTTTCGGCCAAACGTGCAGTTGCCGAACGATTCACGTATTGACGAGCGTCATTTCCGGAGAGAGCATTTTGGACGAGGAAGGGCTGGCAAGGAGAAGAGGGGGGGAGGGAGAAGAGGTCTGCTCACCGAATCCGGTATCGGCCATTTTGATCTGACCTGCCATGGCTGCCATCGTCGTCAATCGTCATCGTCGTCGTGTCGCGTAACGATTATTATTCTCGCGTAACGCGTTTCACTTTACTCTCGATCGTTACCCGAGCCGCTCTCAATTTAGAACGATTGTCGGCGGCGCCTGCACGTTTTGTAGCTCGATAGTCACCGGTAACCGAGGGACGCCTCGTCATTCACGTATCTCCTCCTCTCTTGTCCGCGAGCAACGTGAAATTCTGTGGTCCGCTAATGCGTGGCGTTTCAGAGAGCTCCCCGACTCGCGCAATGGCGGAGGATTTGGATGTCGAGGCGATGCTGGAGGCGCCGTATAAGAAAGGGGTAAGCCTTGCTTCTCTGTCAGCTATTGTAGACCGATATCTCTCTTCGCTACTTCTCTCTCTCTCTCTCTCTCTCTCTCTCTCTCTCTTTCTCTCATTTTGGGTCTCTATCTGGGTCGCCGCCGTTTCCGCCCTCGCTCACGCTCGTGCATCGCATTGTACATACGTGCCTTCTATTTATTTTATTTTTTATTTTTTTTTATTTTTTAATAAACGCACTCGCCGCCGCTATGAGAGAAAGGGAACCCGCCGCTCCTCTATCCCCCCCCCCCTGTCACTCTCGCTATCTTATATATATATTTTTTTACTCTCTCTTTCTCTGTGTGTGGTATATGGATAGTTTTCTATACAAGTATATATATATAAAAAAAAAATACATATATATGTAGAACAAAGTACGCCCTTGTCTCTGATGTACCAACTATTGATCAACACCTCCGTTTTCTGTACTTATAGATGGTACGTAACATGTACCCTCGCGCTCATAGGATGTGCGCCAGCGAGTTCCTTGCACTTGAAAGACGACGAGGTATTAAGATACAGCAATCATCTAACATCATTTTCTAATAATCTCTTCTCTTTTTTTTTCTGTTTTTTTCCTTATTTCTAGTCTCTATCTCTCTGTCTCCGTTTTTTTATCTTTTTTTAAATTTTTTTTTTCTTACAAAGGTGTTAGGTTTCATAAGATTAAAATGGAGATTACACGCGTCACTGTGTCATGGCGGTACACGCTCACGCAATCAAATGGAGGCAGTTCTTGACAATGATAACGATGATAACTCGTGGTAATCCATGGGAAGCTTCATGCTGTTTGAACACATGGTAACGACATTGGTACGACGTTAGACATGAGTTCCTGAGGTTTTTGCGCCAAAGCTTTACGCGGAATAAAAGTCGAATGAATGTGCGCGCAAGTGTGTTTGAATGCAAGAGCGTGCGATTGAACATTTGCAAGCAACTTACGAATCAATAACGTACTCTGTGGGATCCTCGGATTCCAGACTCTATAAGAATTTTTGACATTTGTGGGTTTATTACAAATCTACCATCTCGAGCATGTAGGAATTCATGAGTTCGTGCATTTGTGGATTTTTGAGCGTATCTTGCGACTCAAAGATAAGTGCACTCGTGTGAAAGTCGATAAAACGTATTGAATAATTCAAATCATTCCTCTTGCACTTTGCTATAACGTAACACTCCTTACTCGTTGTTTTTGCTGAGATAAAGTGTATCTTATCTGTAAGATATAAGAAGCAGAAGGGTACTCCATATTTAACAATATACTCCGATACTTAATACTCGTAATCAGAAATCAATTTTACGAAATATTTATTTTCACTATCCTTACATAATCTAAATACATCTTTGTTTCTTATTGTTTAATAATTATTTATCTAGTATTAATACATTATCATATATATAAGTAGTAGAGCTTGTCGATTGAACTTTATTGTGATTTATAATTATATTGTTATTTCCGTTTGTTTCCACTTAATTTACAGTTACATTATTTGAATACTTCTCTATTTATATCAAACGTAACAAAGTAATTCTCTTTAGTTCTTATTACAAAGCTGTAAGATACAAATATTGTCATATTGCCAAAGTGCTATAGCTGTCAGAAGTGTCAGATGTTTTTTTAGGGAACTTGAAAACGTTTTACTTGTAAAGGTTCATGAACGAGCTCATTTTTTACATTTCTAAACCCTGCCCACTGTTTTTGTACAACTTGTAATGATAGCAATTTGCCTTCTAGGTAGTGGCATCGATCAGGTATCACAACACTTAATCGCAGTGCGACAGAAGACACGTCAGGGTTCCGAAATTCATACTTTTCTTTTAGCATATTATTTTCTACCAAATTCGACGTTTCGAAATTGTTTACAAAATGCCTATCCATCTTATCGATCAGTTTTCAGTGTAGCTTGAGGTAAATGACATGATTGACATGAGTCATGTAGATAGCTCCAATTTTTTAGAATTTTGAACGCGCAGTAATAATATAATTTCTAATGTACTGGAGATTTGCACGTAAAGACATTATTGTACATTTGTGCGTAATTTTTTGTAAAACGTTTTTGCTCTGAGAAACTGGATAGAAACTTTGTAAGCATTCTGCGTTACGTCTTAAGTTTGCAAACGACCAGGTGAAAGTATAGTAAATTGGCCAGTAAACTAAAACAAGATAATTATATTTATTCGAGAAAATTGTTTCAAGAACTTGCTTTTGTTCTCCATCCGAATATTTTGTCTGCTATATCCTTAATAAAGTTCAACGTTCACCAAGTGAATTAATGTTTGAATTGTAAGAGAAGAAATAACTGTTGTTTGTACCTGCCACTTGCATTGTCATTGAAACACGCTTTACAGCGAGAACGAAAGAATTTTCTGAGCCAGATCTGTGCAAGTTGAATCTTGCAGAGTGGGTCGGTCTCTTCCCTGTGTTGGAAGAGTGGGGGGGGGGAAAGAACAGTAGTCTAAAACGATCCCTGATTAACGAGAGACACACTCCCTAATCAGCAAATGCGCGTTGGTAATCGTAGGCTATATAGCGATTAGGGGTGCTCGCTCGCGTCTCTCGCGTTTACACCCTTTTGAAATCGTGCTGTCTTTGATGAGGGCTCTCTTTTGCAGAAGAAAAAGGATGTGTGGTTGGCCATTGGTAGTTTAAACACCAAGGCATGCTCAACCCAAGATTGCAATGCTTTCCTAATACCCGATAAAGCGATTGGTAAGTTTGAGCCAGGTGCATGCGACCGTGTCGCATCGCTATGCTCGCCCCGTCTTTCTCTCTCTTTCTCTCTCTCTGTTATACACGCTCTCTCTCTCTCACGCTCGCTCTCTCTTCTCTTCTTATACCTTCCCCTCCCTCAGCGCTCTCGGAGAGTCCCATAGAAAGTTCTGGACAAAAAAAAATGAACAGAAAAGATGAGAAAGAGCACGAGAATTGACGCCGACATCTGTCTCATCCAGCATCAAAAAAAGCATTGCTTTTCCGCAACAAGGGAAGGTTGCTACTATAGTACTGACAGGCGATACGAAATAGAAAACAGATTCTCTCGTTCGTAATTCTCGTTGAAATTGACATTTGACATTTGACAATAAAACAAAAGATATTAAAAGAAATACATACATATATATATATATATTATATATATATAACGTTATTGCTATATTTATACATATTTATAGCGAAAAGACTGTCGTTATGAAATTTACTAACGTTCTACGATTTGCTTTTTGTCCCCTTGTTCGCGCGTCCCTGCCACATCGGCTGGCTGGCATGGCATTCAACTGTTTGCTGTTCGTAGGAGCAGGACTCCTCTTCCAAAGACAAGTCCTCCAAGGAGAATGGGTCTAGCCGCAAATCGTCTGGGTGAGTAGAACCTTCTTTTGAATTACTTAGTTATAGTGAAAATTAAATGGAGATTGTAGATGAGGATTACAAAACTTAATTGCACGACCCTTGTATTTAACTTCGAAGCTGAGCAAGACTAGGTGAGACCCTACATCACACATTAAAGCTTATTAGAATTTGGAGGTCTTGTTTAAAACGCATCGACTCGCCATCGTCTTACTTTCATTTTATTATGTTTTGAGATTTTACTTGGGTCACTTTCAAAATTAACAAATTTATACGTATCAGTATGTCTGGACAGTACGTTATGGCATTGAATACAATGTGTTAATGACAAAAAGTGCTAATGATGACAGAGATAACGTTAATTAAGAATAAAAGATATTTCGATTTTCTAATAATTTTATTTAATTTTCTTGTGCTATTCTGTGTGTTCTTTGTTGCAACGTGAAATAATCCTTACGATTGTACAGGTTGTCAAAATTGTCAAGGAATCTGTCATTAGAATATATTGTGACTATTATTTGAGTATTATGTTAGCATGTCGTTAATCCTGATACACCGTCAATAAACCGTCGAATCAAGTTAGAGTAAAAAAAAAAAAGAAAAAGCTACATTGTCATTTTCCGCAACACCTTGTGATGTTGTTATATCTTTGCGCCATAATTGAAGCAGCATTAGTCACTCGCCTAATAGACCCATCTGAAGTTTTATTCTCTTTGTTATAGACCCCATACAATTAGTAAATGCCGGTTAATTTCATAATTCCAAAGGTTAAACCTGATGATGGTAAGTATATAGGAAGAATATCTGTACTACAGATTCTCCTTTCGTGAAACGATATACTTCCTTATAACTCTGAATGAAAAGACGAAATAAAATTACATAAAATTACTAAGTTGCGTTGTGCTACCTTAATAACCGAGTCTTAGGAAACTCGGTATTAAAGAATACCAAAAAAAAAAAATTCGGTAACGCAACTTTCTTTTTATGGCTGAATCAAATATAGTGGAAAATGCATTTTCCAGCATCTCAATATACTCATCATTTTAGCATCATTCATTCAAATTACTTGCCAAAAAGATTTTAAATCCGAGTATTGTAGTGATAACAATATAATTCTATAATAACTATAAAAATCGATGCACAGATGTTGAAAGAATTCATTCAAGATTAGCATTATTTTACATATGTAGGGATTTCTCTTCAACAGAATGGTTCAAACCTACTTTTCTTAGTAATTTTTACATTATTTATTTTTTTAATGGGTTTTTTAAATCAATGTCTTAGCTTTGAAATGAAAACCACATTCTTAATTTAATATAAGCAGAGTATAGTACATATGTACAAGAGTATATATATATATATCTAAAACAAATTCATACACGTGGGTATCTTGAATCTCCATCTTGATATTTAAAGGAGTATTATTCAATTTGCTTTATTTCGAGCGAGCCTTTTTAATTGAAGTATTTTTCTTTCGTAGGAAAAGCAAACATCGCTCGCGTTCTCGTTCACGATCCCGAGATCGCGATCGCCGAGACAAAGATCGACGGGATCGCGACAGAGACAGGGACCGAGACCGCGATCGCGGCGACAGGGATCGCGATCGCGGCGACCGCGATCGTCGACGAAGATCAAGATCGCGCGACAGACGGGATCGGGACAGGGATCGGGACGGCGAACGAGATAGGGACAGACGAGATAGAGATCGGGACAGAGACAGAAGGAGGAAAAGATCGCTGACACCATTGACCCTTCCTAGAGCCCGACCGCCGTTCGGCAAAGGTCACAGTCCGCTAGGAATGTAAGTATATCTGTTACATTTATAATAAGACTTCTGTACTAATGAAATTTGAGAAATTTGCATAATTGACTAGACCCAATCATGGAATTGCAATCTCTGATTTTGGGGGTATACTTATGCTAAATCAATATGAATATTAACTTTGGTTTTGTTACTATTGCATTTAGTAACAGAAATTAATGTGCAACAATGTCAAACTAAGAGTTCTTCCAATCTTTAATATTTAAGTTTTTTTTTTAATATTTAATGAATATAATAACATGTTTTCAGAAACGATGAATTAACCCCAGAGGAACGAGATGCTCGGACTGTCTTTTGTATGCAGTTAAGTCAGCGAATTCGTGCGCGCGATTTGGAAGAATTCTTCTCAAGCGTCGGCAAAGTACAGGATGTCAGACTTATCACATGCAACAAAACTCGAAGATTCAAAGGGATTGCTTATGTAGAGTTTAAAGACCCAGAGAGTGTGACACTTGTGAGTATATTAATTGAAGATGATAATCAAATAGTATTTTATGATATGTTCCCTGGGCGTTTTCCTCATTTAGAGAAATTTTTTACTGAATAGCTGGAAAAGTATTTCCTTGATTCTCATGTTACTTTCTAGGCTCTTGGTCTATCGGGTCAAAAGCTTCTTGGAGTGCCTATCGTAGTACAGCATACACAGGCTGAAAAGAATCGCATGGGTAATTCGATGCCGAATCTAATGCCTAAGGGACAAACAGGACCCATGCGATTATACGTAGGATCTCTACACTTTAACATTACAGAAGATATGCTTCGCGGGATCTTTGAACCCTTTGGAAAGATTGACAACATACAGTTGATTATGGATCCTGAAACGGGGCGCAGCAAGGGTTACGGTTTCCTGACTGTAAGTTTTCACGGCATTATTCATATGCACAAATGTCTCTCTTTAAATACGCGTCAAGATATTATTTCTTCATATAATTGAATTAATATTCTTTATTTGTAATCCATAATTGTCGATATCTTGAATACTTTTTGTTATATTTGTGTGAAACTCAAGATCTTCATTATTATTTTTTTCCAGTTCAGAAATGCAGACGACGCAAAAAAAGCGTTGGAACAACTGAATGGATTCGAGCTCGCTGGTAGACCTATGAAAGTTGGAAACGTAACGGAACGAACCGACCTGATTCAAGGACCTTCCCTACTCGATACTGATGAGCTAGATCGTAGTGGAATTGATCTCGGAGCGACTGGAAGGTATGTAAAATATAACATAAAAGACTAAAAAAAAAAGGGAACAAATTAATATGCGAATTAAGGTCACTTCGTTAAAAAATTTATTATTTTTGAAGGTTACAATTGATGTTCAAATTGGCGGAAGGTACTGGCCTGGAAATTCCTCCCGCTGCAGCAAACGCTTTAAATATGGCACCAGTAATGGCGCAGCCGCAACCACCACCTCAAGCTGCACCTCCCATTGCGACACAGTGTTTCATGTTATCGAACATGTTTGATCCGCAAAAGTAAGTCACGTATTATCTTGTATCGAGCAGTATTATTTTATGCACTTATTTATGCATAACTTTATGCATTGCATATTTGTAGACCTAGTGTTACGTGTGCTGTACTTTCACTAGGGGGGATATATATGCTAAATAAAAATGTTATCATTATATGCCAGTTAAATGCAAAACTAATGATGACATGACATTCTTATTGTAAAATATCTTTTAAAGCAAATTAATTATAGTGTATTAATTTCAAACCTATTAAGAAAAGTATTGCTCATAGTTACATAGTTATAATTTTCATTGAAATTAATAAGAAATTATATAATTTATTGTGTCGTTATTGTTTCTAGTGAGACGAATCCTAACTGGGCAAAAGAGATCCGCGATGACGTGATCGAGGAATGTAACAAGCATGGGGGCGTTTTGCACGTATACGTGGATCAAGCATCACCGCAGGGCAACGTTTACGTGAAATGCCCGTCGATCGCGACTGCCGTGGCGGCGGTGAACTCGTTGCATGGTCGATGGTTCGCTGGCCGTGTCATAACCGCAGCCTACGTACCGGTAGTGAATTATCACTCGTTATTCCCCGATGCGATGACTGCGTTGCAACTGTTGGTGCCAAGTGCGCCGCGAAGAGGAATGTGATGATCCTGAACGAGCGAGCAAGCAAGCGAGCAACAATCGTCTGCTGATGTGTAAATCCTTGCGTAGTATTGTGTTCTTCTCTCTCTATCTCACATTTTCTTGTTGCTGTCTTGTGAAATCGCATTTTTTATTTGTTGATAAAATGGGGAAAGAAGGCACTCTAAGCAACAGGTTTCAATGATGTCACTCTGATATGTTGTCACTCATGTCACGCATAAATTCATTGTAGTAGTCTAAACATGCGATAAGTTCGATTCGTTTCACGGCACGTTCATTGTTCGCGTGAGTTTTGATGGCAATCAAAACTTGTGACTGTTGAAGGTGGTTGAAGGTTGTCTGACATTTGCATCTGACTTCAAATGTGAATTGAAGGATTTATGGACCCTAAAATATATGATTCTATGCTACGTTGTATATATATTTATATTATTTCATAATTTTTTATTTAGTTTCCCCTTGTAATATGAAGCAATATAATATAAATACTGATTGTTCTAATTTTTTGGCGATATTATAATACATATAATGCAATTATGAAATTGATTTTTTTTTGCCAAAACCTGCATGAAGATATATCCATACGCTAAAAAGCGCAAGGACGTCAAAGTTAGATTCAAAGCACTAACAATCGATAAAATAACTCGCGTAACTTCGTTTTTGAGGAAGGACAATTGTGTTTTTATTTCTTTTATTTACAGACACCTAAATGTTAACGCGGTGCGGATATTTCACTTTATGTGTCGATGTATTATGTTTCGCAATTGAAATAGCATGTCTTTGAATATTTTAATGAGGAATTCAGTCGATCGTTCATAGCAGTTACGTTGAATAAAGAAAAGAAAGGCCTTAATCCTTTCATCCCTTATCTAGTTCACGTATTAAGTTTGTATCTACAACGTATAAAAAAATACTTTAATATTAAAAGAATAAAAAATCTTGTCAATTTTGTATCGTTTGATTAATCGATTCAATATAATTCCTGTACTACTTTTTAGTTTATATCCTTCCTAGATTATAGCCACAATTATGGTAATATTAAATAGGAAGAGAAAATCCAACATGAATTTTTTCTCTATATTTCCGACTCATCTATAAGAGTATAAAAAATAAAATTTTCACAATGATGCGTTATTACAGGCTTATATTTGGGGAAGAAAGGATTAAGGTATTTTAGTGGTTACAAGGGCTTAGTGGCGAACATTACTTTAGATACATATTAGATTTGTTACATTTATATGGAAGTGGAAGCAAAATGTGATAGAAAAGAGGTCTGCAGGTATTATAAATTTTTCACTCGAATAGTTATTTCACGATAAAGTACTCTTCTACAGTTTAGAATATTGCATTAGAATAAGACACGATTTTAATAAACTATAAATACAATTGTGTTATGTGATCAAGATATATAAAATATATAATCCTTACTATAAAATTTTACTCTCTTCAACATACAACAGAATTTTTAGTATCGGGACATCCTACACCGGATGCCCTGAATATTTCGCCGAAAAATGGACCAATTGAAGTGGATTAATTTTATTTTTAAAGTTGCCGGTAAATCTCATTGCTGAAATGCTTCTATATTAAAAATATGAGATTAGAAAAAAAAACAGCTAATCAAGTCAGTACGGAATAGAATGATTGATTAAAGAATAAAGCAATTACAAATTTTTGTAATAAACATTCTCATTTGCGTTCGTAGATTTGAACGCAACTGTTTATCAATATAATACTTTTATATTAAACAGTCGCGTTTAAATCTAGAACTATACAAAAGATATCAGAAGTCCAAGTTTTGAAATAAAACTGACAATTTATTTAATATAGGATGTAAATTTTTATGATTAAATTTATCATTTTATTTATGATTGGTTATTGAATAATTTTTATGAAAGTTAAATCAACATTATAAATATGTCATATACAGTGTTTCATGTAACGTAACAATCACGTAATAATTTTCGAATCTACGGTAGAAAAATATAAATAAAATAAAAAGATTTTAATTATCGAATATCTAGGAAAGCAGAATAATTTTTTCTATGTTTTTCTACGATATTCTATTGAATTTCTTTGAAACGCTTTGTAACTTAGAACTCAGATAGCTGCAGACTATAGAATTTCTATTCGTCACGCGCAATTGTAGACTGGTAAAATGGTAAAATACAAAAATTCAGATTTTTCTCTTAAAATAGAAGTAAAAAGAACTAAAGACAATTTTGTATACTGCAGTAGAAAGTTTGTATTTCAAGTTTAAAAGTCCCTCGTTATCTGCAGACCTTTAGCCGAGCCGTCGAAGAAAAAAAAACAATCTGTATATAAGTTTTTGTAAATTAACTCCTATACCTGTAGACGTAAGTAACATCATCATTTTACTGTATCTTCGTATTACTGAAATATGAATGTACACTTGGACGAGATAAATGAAATTAATGTGATGCACTTGGATTGAAGGATCTGTTCTAGATTACGAAAACTTGTTGCATTTTTGTGTGGTAATATATTTTTCCTAATCCACAGTATCCCTTATGACTCGTTTCTCATTCTAAACCAAGTTTTTGCTATCTGCCGATTGATATTAATCAATTGAACAAAATGTTATAAATTACGTAGCATGTAGGTATCTGTTGCAGGAAATGTAAGTTGTATTTTCTCTATTTGTCGAGATTATAATGACTTTCTGATCATGGCATTACAGTGAGATTATAGATATATTAATACGTAATGCCAAAAAAAATCTCTAAATATTGTAACAAAATTTGCTTTTATAAAACCTTAGTTAATATTTGATGCGCAATAATAAATTAATACGAATTTAAATAGTTAAAGACGGGATGAATAATTGAAACATTGTAGAATTATTCAAATCTTGGCGATAAAGATTTTACATTAACGCTTGATGATTATACACTCTTTTGTTGGTATACATTCCCCCATGTGTGCAAGTAGGTTTAATCACTATGTTTGATACGAGATATTAGAGGTAGCTCTATTTATTAATGTCCAATATTTAAATTATTCTTTCAATTTTAAATCAGCACATAAAGATATATGATCACTGGGAAACACCACGGATGGCAAACCTGTGTGAAGAGTAAGCTCTTCCTTACTAGGCATTGGGACCACTTGTTCTACTACGAACTTGTCTCTCTCATAAAATATGTAGTCCAGACAGGCAGAGAACTCCGGCGTGTAGTTGGTATATTCCGGCGTGCCGCAAGCACTAGACATGCAAAGATCCTGTTTTAAAGATATATTTTTTATAGCTTCCTCAGTATCTGAAAAAGAAACAATTTTTTTTCTCATTTCGCAAGATACAGTCATTTCGATCGCGACACGTTGCACGGCAAGACAAAGAGGGTAACGAAATCAGAAAGAAACGAGTTTTCGTAAACTGATAATATTGAAGAAAGTCACTCACTACTTTTCCAGTCTTCGCAGGTTTCTGGAACGTAATTCTCAGTCATCAGTTGATAAATGCCGCATTCCGGGACACTGTTAAAGTCTCCGCAAAGTAGCACACTCACATTACATTCAGGATTCTGTCAACGTACATACGACGATTGTCAATAAATTGTAGTATAAGTAATACAAATTCTTATAACGCGTGAGATAATACGCAAAAGTATCAAAATAACTTTTTCAAATATTTTTCTAGGTGTAAATGTACGAGGTTGGAGAAAGTATTTACCTCTTCTCGAATCCTTTTCGCGATATCGTGTATATATGTAACAGCATAAAATCCTTGCAACAAACGTATATGATCCGAATCAGGTTTAAAGTATAAATGTGTGTTGCCGATAATCAAGATCTCAGATCGGTTCTCTTTTGATCGTAACGTCGTCACCTAAATCATTACAACTTTTATCTGATGAGTATGATAATATCTATTTAAGATCTCAATTGTATTATACGCGATTACCTGAATAGTTGTATTTCTAGCCAAAAATCTTTCCTTCATCTTGTCATTGTCGATTTTCGACCAGATGGCAGCAAATTTAGGAAGATCAACGTTTTGAGCTATTATGCTGTATTCGAATCTTAATTTCTCAAATCTATCCTGATTGAAAAATGTGGCGAGTCCTTCGCTAATTTCATTTTTCGTAACAAACACGCCATCGTAATTCAGCATGTACAGAGAAGGTAACAAATCATATTCGTATATACTTCTATCTACTTCTTGCAAACAAATTATATCGCCATTAAAACCTACAATAAAATCATTGTATTAAAAAGTGACGAAAATGATTATAAACTTGCTATATATTGCTTAACTCGATAATCTAAAACACTGTTTTTAATATTAAAGACTTTGGAAAGAATCGGTTTCGTAAATTGATAATAATTTAACTATTTATTTATATAAATAAACCATCAGATATTCTAAACTTCTTCTATATATAAAGAAAATTATTCAAAATATATTTTACGTTTCTAATAAAATTATTTAAATAGCTTAGATAAATTATATTTATCACTCACCTATTATTTCTTTAAGTACCAATTGCTTTCTGTAGTCCATGTCTAAAGCATATTGTGGACAGTATGGAAACAATACATCCTTAGAAAAATCAGAATCGGCATACGTATCTGCCAGTATATTATAACTTATTATCCTGAAACTATAATTTTCCTTTTTAAAGATACAGATGGCAAATAAAATGTATATGTTTAGTACAACATCGTTATATTATAAATAATATATATTTTTCTAATACTTTATTCATCGCATTCATTTTGAGTATCGTACCTTCTGCCTGATAATTTATGTTTTGTGAACTGATGTCGAATGTCGGATGGGCATTGTCCAGGTCCGGCTTCCACGACATTCTTCGACTCTACTTCCATCCTCGAGCCAGAATCCGATTCGTTTCGCGGTTCACAGTTAACTTTCAAATGGCAGCCAATGTCGGTCACGTTGGGTACGTATAAATATCCATTGCTTATGTGTGTCCACAAATTCGGCTTATTGTTAATAGAATCGTTTTTGTACCAGTTGAAAGTCGATTTCTTCATGTCAGTGTACAGTGACTCCAACTTGGATGGATAAGTTGGAAAACCTGCCAATATGCTCGATGGTAATGACATTCTGATGATGTAAGGCGCATTTCGCTTTACCAAGAAAGTCTTCTCAAAAATGATCAGTTTTAGCTCTGCGGAATCCTGCAGAAGACTTTGGCATAATGTATCGCCATCGACTTTGACATCATTCTTGAGAAGCATGATCTTCCCAGTCTTCACATTATCGTTTGACAAATCGGGCATCTCCACAGCAGCATTTTTCTTCCTTTTTCTCTCTATCTAAAGAAACAAACCTCTTGTTCCTCAACTAGATATTTTTTTATTCTATATACTATATTTCATTTTAAATTCCCCTATCCCTAGAAATATTTCTACTGATTTTGATACAATCTTTCACAAGTTGTAAAAAATTCTATTTTATATTCGTAAAGTTTTTTTTCTTTTAGAAAAATCCTTTTTCTTAGTTACAGTATATACTCAATGTATTCTATCTGTTATAAAATAATACTATAATTCTCTAATATAATGATAGTTGGGAATCGGATAATAAAAAAAGAAGAGGAAAAAAGGAGGACATTCGTTTCTCTCACCTTTTTGTTTACAAATTTGCAAACATTTGCGTCGACCCTTTTGAGGAAATTGTTCACGCTTTCCGCGGCCTGCCTGGAAAAGTTGAACTGACGGTCGACCTTCGTCGCCTCGTCCACATAACGAAACGAGATGTCGAACAGATCATTGCCTTTCTCGTAGCGGAGAAATGCCTCGTTCATCCTCAGCGTGCGTTTCGGTTGACAGTGCTTACTGCGATACGGCGTGAGGACCGGTGAAATTAGGCGTATTCTGTGTGCGAATAATTTGGCGAATGTATTTCGCATTATAATCGATCGCGGTTCATTCAGCCTGGATGTATTTTAGATCTTCAGGCGGGCGGAATTGGTTAACTAGAAAAAAAAAATGTTAATTTAATTAAATGTCTAAAAAATTTATTACATATAATCATCGTGCACATGGTAGATATTCAGGAAAACCAAACCCGTTGGAGGTTAAAAATACCTTCATTCTCTAAACTCTTGCAGTACTCAGACCCAGCTCTCTAGTTACTCTAGTAGCTAGTAGGTTGCTCTAGGTACTGACGCTGACGCCACTGACGGTACTTCTGCATACTTATTACTTTTGTATATAGTTACTAGTGAAGTGCACTAGGGATTATGCAGTTGAAAAATATGTCTAATTTCCTAGCGCCACTTTGGCGCATATGCGTTAACTAGCGGAACTAAAATATTGAATCGAACCTTTCGTATGCTGCTGATGGTGCTCCCGTGCTCCGGAACACTTCTGCTGAAAGCTGAAAGAATGCGCGCATTTTCACACGACACATCGAAGGAAATGTTCGTATAGTATCATTGAGAAAAATCGATCGAGGACAAACTTCATCGTTTGGATAATTCGCGTGTGAAATTGACCGATCCACGGAACTTGGTTCGCCATGGACAGGAGAAAAATGTCGTAAGTTGGAAATATGTCGCGACATTGAAGACGCCCAACGCCTGGCGACTATGCGCTGTCATCTACCTTTTTGCACACCTTATTGGTTTTAACAGAGGCACAAATTGCTCTGTTAAACTATTCGATTAATTAATCATCGATATAACTGTTTCTTTTGAAAACGGATTAATTAACGATGACATCTCGAAATAACCCTCATGACTTATTTCTTTATCTTTTCGCCGGTTGATATCCACGTATCTACTTGCGTAAAATATAGAGATTTAATAGATATAAAGAGATAACGTACATTCTTTAGGCGTAATAGAAATTCACGCAAAAATCTTCAAGAGCCCACGTTACGGCACGAAATATCCGAATATAAAGGTGTTTCGTAAATCTCTTGTCTAATTGAACATTTGATAGGTTATTCTGCAATATTTGCGATATTTTTGTACGACAATCTTATAATTCTGTGTCATGATTCTGTCGCTTTTTAACATTATTTTCTTCCTATTCACCTTATCTCAACCGTTATTTATATTCAGAATAATACTCGTTGTAAATGTAAAAATACAAATAATTTTGAACAGCAGTCTGAAATTATTTTAAAGCCATTTTGAATCTAATAAGGAAAATGCAGCGGTGTACTGGCAGTTTTTTTTTCCCAACAGATTGGAATAAAAGTCAATACCATTAACTGAGTCTGCATTAATTGCATTTTTGTCACTATTAATAGAAATCAAACAGAATCTCATTGGTTTATCCATTTAAACAGAATAGATCATTTAAATAGTTACAAACCGACAGATTCTGTATGGTTGATATGCAATAAATGTGTCGTCATATTTCTCTAGCAGATTCTATTATCTTTCTGCTATTAATACATTGTCAATAGAATTTATAACAGATACTTAGCAAAATCTGTTTCTGACTGATTTGCCTATCTAAGAAGTTGTCGATTTGAGATTCTGCTTTCCGCAATATCAATGATATAGATGAATAGTTGTGTAATACTGATTAACGATAGATTGATCGTGTTACGCAACTTAACTTATTAAAGATTTCTCGATTAATTTCTTCACTTATGTCTATTTATTCTTCAGTACAGCAGGGGATTCCCTCTATCAGACTTTAGAAGTTCCGAAAACTGCTACTTCAGAAGAAATTAAAAAGACGTATAGAAAACTGGCCCTGAAATATCATCCTGACAAAAATCCTAACAATCCAGAGGCAGCTGAAAAGGTTACTTTAATTTATAATTTATAATGTTTCTAAAAATGATTAATTTTTATAACTTGAATAGCATATAACTCTTTAAGCTTTCTTGAGAAAGAAATTTTTTACGAACTCAAATATATTGCGCAAATGTTTTTCTTTCTCTCATAGTTTTTTTTTTACACAATATTGATAACTTTTATTTATATCTCTTACAAAAATGTAATATCTTGTAATTGAATATTTACAGTTTAAAGAAATAAATAGGGCGCACGCTATACTGACAGATCTAACGAAACGTAATATATATGATAACTATGGATCTCTTGGTTTATACGTCGCAGAGCAATTTGGAGAAGAAAATGTTAACGCCTATTTTGTTGTTACCTCTGGATGGTGCAAGGTAAAAGCATAAATTACTTTGACTGATATTTTTCTAAAACATTTTTTGTATTATGTTTTTTGTGACATAAGAATAATTATATTTTATGTTCAATATTTATAAATATATATATATATATATATATATATATATATCTATATTTATTTAAACGGTTTATATGTAACTTATCTACATTTTTAAATAAATATGTAAAATATTAAGTGCATGAAGCAATCCAACATTTAAGATAATTATTGTAAATACATTTTTTAAATATACTATGCCAATCTCATTGAAAAACTGATAATTTTAATAAATAAACATTGACACTATAGTCTAAGAATATTGTTTTTTTTTTACAGGCACTGTTCATAATTTGTGGACTAATTACTGGTTGTTATTGTTGCTGCTGTTGTTGCTGCTGTTGCTATTTCTGTTGCGGTAAATGCAAACCAGCTCCTCCTGAAGATAGCGGTGCATATCATAATTTACAGGTAAAAATGTTCATATTCTCATTATTTTTTTGTGATAGATTTTGTACAAATATTAAAACTAAGCAGATATGAAAAAGTCACATACATAATATACGTAACTATATATTATATGGATAAACAGTAGAAAAAAAGAGGTTAACATTAGCAAATGTAAAAGAGTAATGTAAGCATAAGAAAATGTTTATCTATTAATTGTCATACGAAGCCGACTCAAGAACTTTCTATTTTTCTTCTTATTTCCATTGGCTTTTTGAAAATTCATTATTACTAATCTTTGATATCCTAACTAATTCTAAACTTGAATCACACTATCCAAAAATATCCAAACTATCCAAAAATATATGTACTTTAGCAACAGAGATATATTTAAAGTCCCAAAAATACTGTTGATATAATCTATGGTATGAGCTCTTTCTACGAATGAAAAAAAAAACACATTTGATATGATTGTATGCAAATTATGAGAAAAAAGTTACGTATTATGTTTCTACTTTTTTTTCGTAATTTTTTCCATATGCAACCTCTGGTATCACTTCCTTTCACATACATCTTTCTTTGACACTCCTGTTTTCTTTTGTTGCCTAGTAGTACAAGAAATTAGGCAAAGATATAACGACACGTTATAATATACTACATATTATACCTACTTGGACTTAAATTTTAAATTTAACTTGCCCTCGTACAGTGCATGTTACATGTATAATAATAAAAGCTTGACTTTTACGCAGTCAATTAATACATTGCTAAAATGTTTATAATCTACGCTGCATGAAAAAGTAAACGATTACTTCTACACTATAACTTACATGGAAAGACTAAAAATATTTGTTGTCCTGATTATATAGATTTAGCATTTTGTAGTCAATTAATCACCGCTATAATTTTTTAAACCTTCCGTTTACTATTATTGAAGAGCTAATGTTTCAAATATCCATTCTTTCTCTGTCAACTCCATGAATTCTTTGGCGTGAATTTAGATCTTCTTTGTATATGACCAATAGAATGTGATTTCTTTTTCGATATATTATAAAAATTAATATAATACATCTCAAAGAAAAAAAAAGATTTTGGATGTAATTAAGGAAATAAGCATTGATATCTCTACACTTTTTCTCTGCTTTAAAATATTCTATTGACAGTTACTTTAAGGCAAAAAATTATCAATATGCTGTCATCTATAATCTTATCTTTAATTAGTCGACAGAAGACGCTATCTGTTTAGCGAGTTATCTTAAATTAAGCCTGTCCAAGTTTTTGCTCGCAAAACGTTTCCCTGTCTCGCTGAGCGAAATGGAGAAGAAGCAATTAAGAACAGACGTTAATATTAATCATAAATTATCGTATGGAGGCATCGTATCATGCATTAATTGTAAGATCGCGGTTAGTTGCATTGGTAGAAAGAGTTACGATGACGTAAACGATTGCAGGTATAGGCATAACAGATTCTCTCGTTCGATGAACTTGGACAGGCTTGTTATAAATCCTGTACTATATAACAATGAACATCTAAACTCAGCAATACAATTTAAAAAATGCCATTAATTAATATTAATCTAACTAAATGCAATACACGCACGTAGACACAAATATATGGCTGAATTGGAAAAATATTGAGATATAAACTTTCTTTTATAATTTATGCATAAATTTCCGGCACATAGTTGGAAAGCATGTCAGCGAGGAAAAAATATCTTAGTAAATATCTAATTGCGAAAACAAGCGATTTAAGGAGTTCATGCAACTTACATATGATCGACGTATGCATAAAAGTTTGTATTCATCTAAAAATTGCAAGTATTGTATTTGTTATCTTTTTATAGACACTATAAACGCTTTATATCAACTTAGCACAGCTCTTGAAAGTTTTAGCTATAAAAATTTAATTTTTAATATTAGGCACACCCGCACGCACGCATAGAAGGGGATGTTTCTGAACTAGTAGTACAATCAAAAAAGTTTCTTCATGAAAAAATGTAGAATAAAATCTTGTAAAATGCTTTATTGTTTACAAAAATAACTTTAAACATAGAAAAATGAATGATATATCTACGCTTTTTTGTAATCTTGATAAATGACAATTTGCTTTGACTTATGGACTTTATACACTAGCGAGTAGTCTCATTCGCGGCTATCGAAATATGTGTTAAAAGATACAACGTTCTATTAAAGAAATAAATGTAATTTTATACATAACTTTTCTTGTAATTTAAATTACTTTATTTAAATTTCTTTAGTCAATATTTTTCTACATTTTTACACAAAGAATCATTCCCTTTTCCGTTATATCATGATTATACGTATGTACATGCAAACATGAGCCCGGCTTTATACATTGATAGTTTTCTATATATTCGTATCGACACACAACTGAAATAAGAATTGTTCTTATAGATGGCGTCAAATGAAATTTCTTGCGCTTTTTAATTAAAAATATTTTTTGCATACAAGAATACATACATCTAATTGCATTATTGTTGCTAGTTTTAATTCATCTCTTCTTTTCGTATAGAATTATCTATTTATTCAACAAATTCAATATAGATCGCTGTATATCTGTTACTTGAAATAGCAACTAAAAGTGCATGAATGTCTTTTTTGTCATGCATGTTAAATTATGTTTCGTTTTACAGAAAGTCTTACATAGTTTAGCGGTTTTGTTTATGTTATTATTGTATTATAGCGGAACCTGAATCCAGAGGCTGTTGTGACAAATCAACCGCGAGGTTTTGGCAAGGTAAGTTTTCATAATGCTCGAGATTTGAGTTGCCTTTCTTTTTGCTATAGTTAATCGTAAATATTGCTTTCTTGATTTTTTGTTGCTGTTCGAATATTATGTCGGAACGATTTCGCACAGATCTTGCGCAAAGCACAATAGTAGTCCTTAATCATATTTTTTCATAATTTTGCTTCATTGCTATTTTTCTTTAATAACCCATGTAAAAGATGAATTATTGTAGCGCCCATTCGGCACAAATGCATGATGTATCTGTAGTTATTGTACATGGCAATTTCTTAGATATATATATAATTGTGCGTGATTGGTGATTTGTATAATTTTTTGCATCAAAACTATTAACATTTTTAACCGTTATTTAATCTTTTAATACGTAAAGATCTGAATCTCTTGCAAAACGTAAAATTTCTCATTCTTTCAATAAAGTGTCGATATATCTAGCATTTATTTTTGTTTCAATAATGCCATGCATCTTTTTTACTATTTGAGATCAAAAAATTATATCACATATTATTCATGAAAAAGAACCAGGAGAGATATTTTATCCCAAACATAAAGGATCCCGCACAAAACCAATGAAAAAGTGGCCCCAGTCAAATTGGCTGAAGTTTTGAAATAAAAAAGCCCCATTTTCAAAGCTTTGCAACACGTCTGAAGGTTCTTCTGATATGTATCAGACAGTTTTAGGATGGTCATCATGTTTGAAAATATATACATGTATTTATTGGGATTTTTCATTCATGAACCATCATCGTCGATTTCAACACTTTGAGACCAAGTATCTGTTCATTTTCTAAACTTGCAGCCATTGAGACTTTTGATCAGTCCAGTCTGTACTTCATCATACTAAAACTTAAAGCCAATTTAACTGGGGCCACTTTTCTATTGGTTTTGTGCGGGGTCCTTTATTAGAAAACACAGAGAAAGAGAGAGAGAGAGAGAGAGAAAGAATGCGAACAAATGCCTCCAAATGAGAAAATTTTAAGGACCGTTTACAATAGCCGTATGCAGTAAGACGTAAGCAGTAAGCTATTGACTAATGGGATTTTTACAATTTAAGAATAATCGACTGTGATTGATCAATAGCTTACAGCTTACGTCTTACTGCATACTTTTTACGGCTATTGTAGACGGTCCTTAAAATAGATACATGTTGCTTTCTCTGTCTTTCTTTCATACTGTCCATTTCTTCAACTCTAGGATCAAGTTTTACTAGTTTGAAAGTTTTAAATTAATAATTGATGAAATCTATATTTTTTTAATTGTGAAATCCATTTCCTTATTACAATCCTGTCACAAATATACCTCGCATGTCACTCACGCAAATACAGTTAAAATTATAAAAAGTAATTATAATGTAAATTGACTATGAATATATGAGAAATATTTCACAGTTGTCAATTTAAATGATTTCAGATAATTCTTCAAACTGGCAATTGGAAATTATTACGAAAAAAACTCGGCCAGACGATTTATTCCACGATGTTTTATTCCTTTTCGAATATTGGAAAACATTATTAATAACCTAGAAAAGCGGTAACTCCAGCTGTATATTGTTAACCTTCAATGTAAGTATAACATTTATTAGGATGACGCGTGGCTCAGTGCCTACGCGAGTGATTAGTAACACCAAGGTCCGTGGTTCGAATCCGACCCAGCCTTCGTCCCATATATGCTTTGTGAAGAAGTTTTTTTCTCGATTAAGTTCCTATGGATTAATGATCTGCACGATTGGGAATCGGAAAGGATTCACAATCTGCAAGGATTAAAATTCCTATTGGATTAAGATTGATAATTAACAAAGTGTTAGAGCCACGATTTTGGGTCTACATGGCTTGTGTCAATGCCTTGAGCACAAGACACCATAATTCCTCATCCGAGGAATACAATTGAAAAAAACCCCTTTATAACATTTATTGTCGCTTAGTTATAATAACGTGATGTCGCATGTAATTACATGTTAATGTATCCTAATAATATGTCTTTTTTGTATATAGTCAAGTGAAAAAGGTTGTCACGATATGTACCAGCGTGCTTCGGGACACTCGGATGTTTGGTAGTGTCGCAGCTATGAAAAAATGGGATATGTACATATAGCGTAGTCTCTTTAGAACGTCATCCGGTTATAACGCAGTCGATGCAAGAAATACAATTGAAGTTTCATGATATGTTAAGGAAAGTGGATGGAGTATGAAAATAGTCTGAAGTGCGATTATGAAGAAGGAAAGAGAGGAGAAGCAGAAGAAACTCAACCGATGTGGACGACGCAGATATTTTAGTGTAAACTCCGCAGGACTTTGAGGACAGTTGTCAACAGGAGTTTAAAAATTTTAAATTTGCGCTAAGAGTTAAGAGTAGGCGTTAATTCTTTCTTATAAGTGCATAAGATAAAATCTAGCAGTAAGAATCGAGAGAGAGAATATATTCATTTACAAAACTCTACAATTAATTTTGTATGTGAATATCTTGATGGATGGTAAACAAAAAAATGATTTAAAAATATTCTTTATTAATTTTTTTACAGATTGCGGAGAGAATATTACAAGATACATGTGGTGCAACAATAAAAGTGAAGTTTTATGCACCCATATCGGATTTTATAAATATAACATATCCTGTGAAGCTTTGCGAGCAAGGAAACTATAGTGCTAAAATATTTTATTTCTTAGTCAAATATATGGGTGAAAATATCACCAATAACATAAAATAGCACTGGTTGGATCACGAAGAATTAAAAAAAATAAGTATTAAGTATTAAAGAGCGGACAAGTGAGGGAAAAAGTGAGACAGCGAGTCAAAGAGCGAGAGCGCGACAGAACGAGCGAGCGAGCGAGAGAGCGAGTGAGAGAGAGAGAGAGAGAGAGAGAGAGAGGGAGAGAGAGAGAGAGAGAGAGACAGAGAGAGGTTATAAAGTCGCGTGTAATTACATGTCAATATTTCCTAACGATATGTCTTTTTGTATAGTTAAGTGAAAAAAGGCTGCCACGATATGTACCAGTGTGATGAGATAAAATCTAACAGTAAAAATCGAATATATATTTACAAAGTAAGTCATACAACATCAAAGTTTTTTTATAAGTGTTTCACGAAAGCAAGATTTACATGATT